>OENM01000177.1:104782-126402 GCA_900239745.1 Rotaria magnacalcarata
TTTTTTCACTGGGAACTTGAGGATTTCTATGCAACGTAATCATCAAATGATGTTCATTCCCTTGATTTGTACATATCTAACCAAATTGATATTGATATTGCTATTCACTATCTATTGAATCAAAATAAATTTGGGGATCTATTGTTTCTTTTTTTGGTGATCAAAAATATTCATGCCCTAAATTTTAGTATCGATGAGTTTGAACTGTGCCGAGATTATTGTATAACAATTGAGCATTTATCTATGATCGATCCATCTGAATCACTTAAGAACATCAAACAAAAAAACACTTTGCGATCTTTGATTATATTGATCACATTAGCGAGTGTAAAACTTGATGGAATTTCTGAATCATACGAACAATTACGACTGCCATTTTTTTCAGTAAAAAAAACAATAATCGAAGGTCAATTTGAAAATGTTGAGTCTAATGCTACTTATCCGATATGAAATCTCTCGATCGCATTACGAATTAACTAGTCGGTAAATGCGATACCAGGACATAGTAGAATCCATGTCGTTAGAAAAAATACCTTGTAGAATCGTGCTCGATGATAAATATGGATCATTGCCAAGAGTAAATGTCGTCTTTGAATATAACGCAAATTCTCATATTAAGGCATGACAAAGAAACTTCTCAGTTGATCACAAAAGACGGAGAAGTGATATCAGAGCAGTGATCGTCAAATATCGAGAGAAGTATTTTACAACTGTAGTATCCTTTCTAATCAAAGCCGAGCTTTGTACAAAAACAAGAATAAGTATCATACGAGTCAGCCTGCGAAGGTCTGATTTGTATCATTTTGTATTCATGAATTTTATACACGAGCATTTTTGTTTTCAAGCTTTTTATATTGAGCAAAACAGAAAAGTTATCAATGCAGCTAGAGATCAACAAACAAGATTATCAGATATTCTTTTTTCGCACCAATAAAATAGGTTTATTTAATTATCTTCGTTTAACCAGGCATTCGCTTCGTTTGACAGAAGGACTATTCGAATTATTATCCTTGCGAACATATTCAGACTTGCACAAACAACCGGAAATTTGAATGCATGATTTGGGTGGTTTTGGCAGTGGATACGTTAGATCGTCACATGTTGAACGACAAGCTGAACCACATGTAAGATATTCTTGATTTGTAGAACACTTACATTCATTTTGTCCTTTCGAATCTTTATTGTTGTCTGAAAGACATACGTTTCTTTGTTGCATGAGCAAGTCGGCAATTCGTACGCTTCAACTACAATAGCAATGAATTTAGTATAACTTTTATTTTTATGGCATACGTCTCGTTAAAGCTCCAATACCAATGAAAAAAAGCAATAGAACAGAAGAGAAGGTACGTTTTTGCAGCTGATATTTATACGATTAGACGTACACTATTAGTAACATCTGCCACATAGTGAAGGCAAAAGAATTCATGTTAGATATTCATATTGAACTCAAATATTTAGGAAAATCTCTTTTGAGACATCTGGAAATCTGCCTTACGTCATCTGTGACTTTTACTTTTGGATTCTTCGCCATTGAAGAGTCATTGGAGTCATACAGAAAAAGTATTGGTAAGTCCGAAACTAATTTGACTACTTGAAAATACTGGCGGACTTATTTCATGATAATATCGAAAAAACGAATTTGCATACATAAATAGTCTTGTGAGCGTATGCAAATTAATTTGGTACATAGCAGATAAAGTGAGCCGCACTGCTTCTATAATTTATTCTTTTGACGTACTATTCTTCCTTTTCGCCATCAAACTTTCATATAACATAATTAATCAATGGTTTCATTTATGAAGCAAAACGATCGTGCTTTGGACACTGTAGACGTTTAACACAAATACTACCGGTCTGATTGCTTTCACGAACATATTCATAAGATTCACAGAAACAACCAGGAATACATTGATGTATGCAAAATTTCGATCTATACTGGCAAGTTTCAACACAAGCAGAGCCGCATTCTATATATTTTTCATGTGAACCTTTGCAGCATTCTTGCGGCAAAACACATTGACCATTGTTATCACGATGATAGTCTCGTTTGCAAAAACAGCCACGTACACAGTTTGCAGTACAAAATCGATCTGTTCGCACTGGATAGGAAAAATCACTACATGTTGTAGGACACGACGAGCCGCATTGTAGATATTCTTGATTCTGTCCACATGCTTGAGCCTGCACCGAATCTAGGATATATATATATATGAACGAAAAGTTCAAATCCATGTTACTTTGAATGACATTAATCACCAATAATAGTAGAAAAATAATGCATACTATTGAATACATAGTGTTCTTTCTTGCGTTGGCCGAAGAACTGGTAGGTAATGAAGGGACTCTATCGCATATATTTATACTTGCAAATTAATTATTCAACCGAAAAGACTTGTTGTCGAGAGGCTGATACTCTCGGCCGTCTTACAGCACGATTACAAACTGGAAATAATATTTAACCAGAGAAAAATATAGAAACAAAATCTTTCTCTACGTATCCATTACATCTTAGTGAATAAAATATGCTTATTTCATGTATGAAACTGAAAATGTACACCTGACTTATCTATTTAACTGAACCATATATTATACCATTTAGATCTGATCATCCTAAACACGTTTTTAGTAACACAATTCAAACTGCACTATTACGAGCATTACGTTATTCGACGACATTTTCTCAACAAGCAGAGGAGTGGTGGCAAGAATTAAGCTGATGTTTCTCTATAATGGGTTTGTTTTTGCGATTCATTCTTGACGGGTGGGTGTGGATATTCTTTTGTAACTTCATAGATTTCCATATCGACACCCACACCTTTGAGTTTTATTCATTTACAACAAAACAAATTCTTTTTAGGTACACAATATGCTGACCGTTTTGTTCAACAATATTGTTCAAAAGGAAAAATATCAGTAGAGGTAATAAAAGATCTTCATATTTATGTTCGAGAATTATTACATGAATTTTCTCATCTATCAAATAAACTTGTTTTTTATCGTGCCGGTGTTGATGATGGATCATTTCAAAAAGTACTTGATAATGAAGTGCGAGCAATTCAACGAGCATGTAAAGGTAATAAAGATCATTATATTAACTCGTTCAATAAAAGCAAATTAACTGTTTTAAATAAGAACTTTAGGGTTATAATGAATTACCAAAAATTTGTTTTACAATTGTTAAAAAACATCATAATACTCGGTTTTTTACTTGGGATAAACAATCAAATCAAACACATAATATTCAACCANTACAGATATTATTTCACCGAATGGATTTGATTGTTATCTTAATTCTTCGATGTACAAAAGCTGTGTCTGTTCCAGCACCAGTTCATTATGCGACACTTTGCGTATCTCGTGGTCTAAACCTTGATTATGAAGGACAAATGTCTAATGAACAACGTAGTTTTTCTCTGGAAGTTTTCAAAATATTTACTCAAATGAAACAATTAAATAGAAGAATTTCATTTCAGCTCTCATGTAGGCGAAGAATTATTAGATGATGTTCAAACAATAAAAATTAATTTTAATCCATTTAATTGAGAATACACTGTGGTTTGCATAAACATCATTTTATTTTCGTTTGCATAGAATAATTTCATTTATGGCATTGAGGCTGTTCGGTCAAATTGATCATGCATTTAATCGTGTGTTATTCTTTCATTTTAATTATTTTGTTCGTTGTTTTCTTTTTATATTTCTTATTATTCTTCATAATTTATTTCAATGTATCAATGCTGCGATTAGTTCAGGGATTTGACTGAATAAGAATAGAAAAATAACGATATCACTTATGTTTTATATTAACTTGTAAAATGACAGTGGATGAAAACTAGTGAAAATCATGTTACGATACCATCATTCGCCATTGAGAGATTTGGTGAATATTGAGAATCACCATGGTGTAATTAACAGAAGAAATATTTTTAAATAAAATTTGCTGTATTTTGCATTTTTTTCAATAAATAAATATAAGAAAAAACTTTAACGAACACCTCAGGTATTCGGTTTCTTTTTATATGTAGGTGCCATTGAGAGAAATAATATTCATTCTGAATGCATTGATATGATAAAATAATTGAAAGGAAAACTAACAAAGTGATGAATGAGAAAATGTTGTTCGATTCAAACTTGCAAACTGGTTATAATATTTCTTTTGTAAACAAATCGAATTTTCTACAAAAACTGTTAAGAAGACATGTCACTATGAGAACTTTGCTGAAGTATATACGTATATATATATATATATCGACATAAGTATTTCTATATACCGCGAAGTTTCGCTTCATTTTCTATACGTATCTATCGAAATTTCGTATTTGTTTGCAGGATCCTTATTTTTGTTTTCAACAATCCAACTATTTAAAACGACAGCATTATACAAAAAATCTTCCCATCGCCTCACTTAAACAACAAGACTGTTACCTTACAACTATAAATATAGCTGCTGATGAATAATGAGCTACATATTTATTTTATTATCAATCGGCATTATTCATTAGAAAGATGGTGAGAGACGCTGGTAAGGTTCTCTTATTGATAAATACTACACTGTGTTCTTTTCAATTCCATCGATCGGATCGATATACACTATTTTGTAGCTAAATTGAAAGTAAAACAGATTTCAATAAATTTCAATTATTCTCAAGAAACAAATATCTTGCAATCAATGAGAGAACGGTTAATTGTTTATACGAACTCTTGATAATATTTTGATAAATTATATATCCGAGTTTCAGTGAAATGATAAGTATATAAAGTATGTGAACTTCAAACTTTTATCATGTTCAGAAAAATATGATTATTTACACAAATATTACACATCGCCTTTATCAGTCATTGTTTATTTTTAAAAATAATACCTCGAAAAGCAGAATCCAGAAAAAAATCAGATTTCAAACTCGTTTAGAAGCATTTGTTAATTATCTTTAACAAGAAGAATACGTTGTTGTAGCACAACGAATTAAGAAGTATTTAAAAAGTTTTAGCTGTCAACAAATACTGTCAAACACAAACAAATTACACTCTTAAAAAAAGAACTTACATTAACAATTTTAGTGTTCTAAAATTCAGTTTCTAAAACGTTTTTTTTTACTCAAAAAAAGTCTAAAACTTAGTAATTGTTTAATCAGAAATTGAAGTTCTTCGCTATGACTTCAAAGGAATTTAGAAACGATTGTTGAAGACTAGAAGCCAAAAAGAATTAGTTTGATACCGTACCAGAGATGCCAGATGTGAAAGTCGAAAATCCGGAAAATTCCGGAATTTTTTTTCAGAATCCGGAAAGGTTTTCCAGGATCAATTTTAGTCACGTAAAAGACATCTTTCTCAGTTGAATTATAAATAACTTTGTATATTTGCGTAAAATAAAACATACTGTAATTACACAAAACTAAAAACAAACAGCTAAATGTTGTCAACTTATAGAAAATAACTTAGAAATTATGCAATTTGCAGTTAATTAACACGTTGTTTTTTGGCACAATATTATTCATTAGAATGAATAAGTTTCAGCAGTTCTGGTTTTGATTAAAAAAAATATAAATTTCTGTATATGATAAAGATGAGTTAAAACGAATTTTTAATTCAGCTGCAACAGTTTCATTGACATACGATTTCGTTTATCATCGTATAGATGCTTCATGGCTGAAAAAACACTTTCAACAAATGCATTGCTACATGGAATAGAGATAAGGTCACCAATAGAAGAAAATATTAGACCTCTACTGAATTATTCACAATTTAGAATGCTAAAACAAATGAAATAAAACTGAAATAAAGAATCGCTAAAATCCGGAATTTTTCCGGATTTTCCGGAACATCTGGCATCTCTGTACCGTACTGTTTTAATCCTAGGAGAAAATTGAAATAGTTGACGACAGAAGGAAAAAAAAATTCAGTGATAACAATTTACTATTCATGACTATCTACTGATTAAAATTAAACTATAGAAAACATACTTTATACTTGTCGATCTAGATTTCATTTATGTTTAAGATTTATCAAAATTTGCGATACGTATAAAATGAGATCATCGGAAAAGGCTTGCAATTATTTGACTTAGTTTCACACACTTAGAACATTATGAAAATCTAATTTTTAGTTATTTATATTACTTGCATATTTACGTGGGTTAAATCTGTTGAGCAAGTATTTTCAAGTCAATCGATGATATGAGTTTTTGATTCATAATCGAAAGTTAAGTAATCCAATGTGACTTGTATTTTAGTATGATTATAGAATAAAATATTGTATTAGCTGTGTCAAAATCTTAAAAATATGATAAGACGTCAAAACTTTTTCACATCGGATTAAATTTTATTTTACTGCCAAACAACTTTTATAGCGAGACATAATCTATTGATAAATAAAATCAGAATTTTAATAGAAAACTGTGTAAATTAAGTCTTTCATATTGAATGAGTTTTTTTAGCATGTTCTATTCTTCGTTGTTATCGTTTGGTTGCGGTTGAAATAAGAGTGCATGCTGATGCCCTTTCTTTTTACATGTTGAACAAAGATCGTAATTGACGCAAGTAGGGCAGTGATATCGTTGACCAACAAGAGGAAACATCTTACATCCCTCACAACTAACAGATAGCCGCTTATAATTATCCGCTGAAAGCAACGGCGCGACCATAACGTGATAAAATTTTTCCATCGAATGATACAACAATCAATGATGGAATATCTTTGAAATAAAATTAAAACAAATTTAATCTACTAATTCAATCGAACTGATTCTTACTAGAACATTGAGAGTGTGTCATAAGAGAGTTGAACCTAATTTTCATGGAGCTGCAGGTCACAGTAGTGTCAAACTTGAAACTTGAATTCAGTTGAAAATAGAAAATTTCAACTTTCAACTTTCAACGTATGGCGATATATGTGTGAGTCACCATTCTTCAGAATGCTATTGGTTTAAAAGTTGAAAATTGAAAATTTCAATTTTCAATTGAATTCAAGTTTCAAGTTGGACATATATGGCAGGTCAAGGCGTTTCAGATCGATAATCATTGAATGATTCTTCCTCTTCGTCACATCATATATATATATTACATGAAAAGGATCATGTTTGGTTTGTGCTTCTTCATAAAATTCGGCTAGCTCACGTGTGAACAAATGACCAGGCAGGCACCAATGAGCCGTAAATTAAAATCCAATACTTTTAATATCACTTTTCCACATATTTTTGATATCAATTTCGTCTGAGTTGTTAGGATCCAGTAGATAAGGTATCGATGCCAAAATTTTCTCTAATGAATATTGTTGTTTCGGGATGAGATATTCAACAAGAGGATATTTATGTTTAGTTTTTGATAGACATGCTTCACATAAATCAATTTGGCAATCGACATTTGTACAACTATATCGCACGACAACCATAGGCATCATAAAACATTCAGTGCAGTTCGCAGTTTTCCACACATATTCACCGTCTTGTGGTTCACGAGTCCAAAATAAACGTTTCCCTTGAGACCATTTATGTAAAGCTTCTTTATTAGCATCACGTACTTCATCGATGCCATCCAAAGTTATTATTTGGAGGAAAGGAGGTAGAACCACCAAAGATGGAATACCATCAATATTGAATTTTTCACCCAATAATTTCGGAAGATTACGATCTACATTCAAATACCTTCATAGCTTGATGTTGATAAATAAAAAGTTAGAAGAGTATCTTTTCTTCTATATTGATTAAATAGAATACTAGGATAAAATTTATATTGTCATATTCCTTTAAAATAGTACGTTACTTTTTTAATTTTCTGTAATAGTTGAGTTGAGAAAAAAAAAACTACATACCAGAAAAAGGTAATGCTTTCCACGGCATACCTCTCAAATATTCATCAAAAGATTCTTGATCTCTATCGCAAGAAATAAAAACAATATCTAATTTGTTGTTTATTTCGTCTTTGACTTCGTCGAATATTTTCACTAATTCTGGTGTAAACTTTCGACAAGGTGAACACCAGTGAGCCCTAACAAAGAAAAGTTATTCTTTATTTTTTTAAATAAATGTTGAATAAGCTGACGAAAAATAAAGGACACCGGTTTTCCCACCAAGTCGACTTGTTGATATTAGACTTGGTTCATCAGCAGCCTTATTGTGTTGAACAAGCTCTTCTCCTAATAATTTTTTTAATTTTTTTTGTCATAGATTTTCTTCTCTTTGATATACTTGGAAGATAAAAATATCCTATAAGCGTTTTTCTTGTAATAGGCAGAGTATAAAAATTAAGTATTATAGGGTTTCTCTGCTCTTATGTAAAACACGTGTATGATATATTATTGTTTACTTATTTATTCATTCATTACTTTTCATGTTGATTATCTAACTTGTCAAGCGTCTCTTTCTATAAGTAACGTATTTCGAGGTACATGATTATCGTCATTTCAGAAAAAAAAATAATAGTTACAACTATTATATATTTATTTATTTATATGATTTCTTCGAACTATGAATAATTCTTTTAATACGAAATAATATTATAGGATACAAATTTTATTAACGAATGTAAGATTCTATGAGCAATTCTAAACAATTTTCATTGTGCGAATACCCTTCAATGTAACAAACAGCATTTTCATCTAATAATTCTTCGCCAACATCAAAACTAAAATGAAATTCTTTTATTTAATTGTTTCATTTGCATAAATATTTTGAAAACTTACACAGAAAAACTGCGTTGTCATTAGACATTTGTCCTTCATAATCAAGGTTTAGACCACGAGATACACAAAGTGTTGCATAATGAACTGGTGTTGAAACAGAGAAGATTTTAGTAGATCCTAATATCTGCATGGCATAAATAATATCTACATAGAGCAGTAGAAAAAAATTCTTTTCTACTCTATTTATATTGAAACATTGATCGATTCGTTAAACTGCCACCGTGTGACAAACTCTTTGAAATATCATCGTAGTAGCTTCATAGTTTTGTTTTAATAATATTTTCTTTTGCTTTCTAAGGAAATATAAGTTTGTAGAATACCATTTAATTTTGGCATTTCAATGGATCTGATTTTTTCTTCTCTCGCCGAAAAAAAACTTTAATTCTATTTTGTTCATAAACAATAGTGAACAATTGATTTATAAATAGTTCACATGAGCGCAAGAAATGTAAAATTTTCAGATTATATTTCTTAATTTTAGTTAGTCTTTCATTATCTTCCGGTCATCATTAATAATATTTCCTTCGATTTCAACATATGTGTATGAATGTGAAATTATATAAAAACTCCTATTTTATTCAGCTTATTTGCGTCGCGATTACTTTCTATAAGATTACTATGATGTGGCAGGGGCGTGAATATAATGGAGCGCTACACCTCCTAGTTTTGAACATTTTATCTTTTATTTGTCAACGAAATCGAAAAAATTGCTCTTTTAGGGACGTTTTAGCGTCGGATATACACGAACAAAGATATGGTACCGCTGTGAGGCGGTAACCAGTGGCGGAGCCAGGGGGGGNNNCCCCCCCCCCCCTAGCGAGATTTTAGAAAATGCATTTTTTTATATAAATATGTAGTAATGTTTGCAATTTCATGTTTTAGCCAGCGTTGCCAGCTTTGAAACTCAAAATCTCCCGCAAGAATCGAGAAAAAATTTCAAAATCCCCCAAAAAATCCAGAAAATCTTCAAAAATTTCAGAATAACCCTCAAAAATTTCAGAATAACCTTCAAAAAAACCAAAAAGTTTTGAAAAAAATTTCAAAAATCTAAAAAAACTTTCAAAATCCTCAAAAAATCCTCAAAAAAACCCAAAAAATTGTCAAAATTCCCAAAAAAAAATCCAAAGTGACTTTCAAATTCTCAAAAAATTCACGAAAATTTTTTTCGGGGGCTCAGCCCCCCCTAACCCAAAATCCTGGCTCCGCCACTGGCGGTAACTCGAAGCTTTTTCAACTCACGAGGAACATTCTGGTTACATAGAAAATCTAAATTGAGTTTCTTACTGGAGAGCCTTTGAAAAAATGTATACATCTAAAGATATATTTTTCTTCAAAAATAGTATATCATCAGCATAATAATAATCAACATGTGATGCACAAAACAAGAGAAAGTATTTTTTAGAGAGAACCCAACGACGATGTTGTATGTTGTTGACTTAATGTTGAATAGCCCAATAATAACTCAGCCAACTTATGTTCCATTTGTTTATTTTCTTCAGAAATAAGCTGAAGAGTTTGTTGTTCATTAAGGGCATTCATAGATAACTTGGCAATAATTTCATTGATCTTGGCATTAGATGCACCAATCAATTCAAAAGCACGATGAATCTTAAATAAAAAAGAGATTATTGAATTACAAAATATGATCGAGAAAAAAAGCTGAAAATTACACATATATTTTGACTCTTATTTCACAAACAATGAAATCTACTCATCATTGACAATATTCAACGAGTAACAAATATTCATCTTTATTTAAGATAAAGAATTTTATTTTACGCAACTTATATTTACTCTTAAAAGATACATATTTATCCGTCTGAGTTCTATATTTCAAATGCATACTAAATATGAACCATGAAGAACTAAGATTTAATTAATTCCATTGCTACGGTAGCAACTTCTTAACGAATCAAACTATCTCTCAAACTCCATTATAAAAAAATATTCATAACTTGTGATGAAGTTTGCCTACATCTATACGATTATATAGATATATAACAGGGTGAATATCCGTAGATTGAAAACTTTTTGAAATTTTTGTCAAAGAGTTGATACTATCCTATAGAAATAATTTTATTGAACATATTTTACCGAAATCTGCTGAAAAGATCAATCTACAATAAGGTATTTATAAAGTATCTAGTTACAGTATAAATTTTAACTACGTAATTATTAAAGACAAGAGAAAAAATTCATGAAATTCAATAAAATTTTGAAAAAAAGATTCAAATAAGAAATTCAATATGTTTTATTTAGAACAACTATTTTCGACTTCAAACATAAAGAACAAAACTTATTCCATTCAATTCTTAGTTATAGCTTTCAAGAGTTTATGTTTTTCTACTGATCTGGTTCATTATCTTATAGCTCCGATTGACATAAAAAATTTCAAAATATGTTCTTATTATATGCAAAGAATTGTTGAATCATATCTGTTTATTTTATGTAGTAAAGGAGAACGGTATATTTTCTAATTTTCGCTGCTGAATTTTCTTTATGTTGGTGTCATATAAAATCTAGGTCATTTAGAAACGGTAAAATATCCGTATAGCACAGATCATTCTTCTGGCACAATGTGAACTGTTATAAAAAAAATCTTTAAATTGAAACTATTTGTTCAACATAAACCGTATTTTTTATGTATTTTTTATCTACTATATACAATATGAATTTGAGTATTATTATTATCATTATTATAGTACTAAGACAGAATAGATTAGGCGCATGCAAACATAAAAGAATATGAGTACCACAGTGTTGTCATTATGAATTGGTATCAAATGAGTACATAATGACTATCGCAAAGTGAACTGATTATTTGGTTGAGTATTTTCACCTCTAACTCTAAGATTGCATAAATGTAATCATTATCATATTCGCTGAACTCAATGAAAGAAACCCTTTTCATTAATTTTGTTTAAACCTAGTTATTCTTAAAAGAATTCTGCAATNCGATCAGGTATTTAGATCAACCGTACACTCCAATTTTCGAGAATTTGTTTCTATACACGAGAGAATATCAAGTCACAATAGAGTATGAAGTTGCCTCTCAAATAAATTTGTAACAACTGTCCCTATTTTAATGTAAGTGGATGTCATTTCTATTTAACTACAACATTTTCTAAAATCTCTACACCGTAATTGAATGATTTCTTAAAAAAAGAAGAGGATTAGCTTTTAAAAGCTATATATTCAATCTAAGAATTTTTGAACAATAAAAAAGAAGTTTAAAATAGACCTTTTCTTCTTGAATAGCCATTTGAAAGCAAGTTCTTATATAAATTGACTTATTATGTAATGATGTTTTTCAAATAATAATTTTGTGTGTTATGCCTTTCATGAACAAGGAGAATAATCAAGTGAGCAAAAGATCGTAAGGGAAGGCATGTGGAACACTACGATTTTTCTGAACGAGAAAAAAATATTCTGTTTGTTTTCTGCCAATGAATGAGTGAGTATTGATGAAAGAAAAAAAGGTCATCCTATTATATGTAGAAGTCAACCAAAACATAGACAAAAAAATGTCTAGAAAGTTAATATTTCATTGTTCTATACAACTATGAAAAACAATATGTTTTCGTAGGTTATGTCATTTTGAAGCCTTCGAAGTCATTTCAATCTATTAATGTCTCATGATCTGTTTAAGTTTCTTCCCATTTTTCGCAATTAATTTTAACTCTTTCGAAGTCTCTGAAGTAGGATGAGTTCACTTCTAAATTTTCTTGAATTCTTTATTATACCTTTTTGTTTGCTTTTTTTTCTCCTACATGACAATAAATTTCAATAAATTTACAATTATCGAAGATTCGAGAGAATATCATAAAACAATCATTTTCTTTTCTTTTAAGGATAAATAAAAATATCTGAACAAGCAGCTTTGTTAGTAAACCAATACTAATTTAGCTCCGTGTTATCAAATCTATATGTGAGAACTCATAAAAACAATTCATTCCCGAAAATGAAATTTATTATATATATATGCGTGTTTGCTTATTTATGCATTTATTTTAAAAAAATCTATTGATTAGAAATTTTATTTTTCTTATTATTCTCTCCAAAATAGTAGAAGAATCAATCGGTCTATCAAGTTAACTATGACAGAAATATTCTACTATTCTGTCTTTCAAATTTTCGTGAGCGACAGTTTTCTAAGAACAAAGATTATATCATTATCAGACAAAACGCACCTTATGATAGAGAATACTCGTTAAATTCTAGATAGAAATAATTAAACAATTAATTTAATGGGACAGTCTTGATTCATCTGAAATATAACATGCGATGCAAAAGTCTTTGCAATAATATCAAACGCAGTTAGACCATGTTGGAGACTTCTAATTCAGCTGACTTTTGTCTTGTTGGAAAGAGCAGTGCCTGAGCGTCAAATTTTGTACCAAACATATTTTTCTGGGACGAATCTGGAAATGAGGAAAAACCAAAAACGAAACGCATGAAAAAAAGTTCTTGCAACTTCACCATCCAGCAGTATCATTTTCTATTTCTATTTGATTCTTTTAAAGTGAAAAACGAGAATGAATAAATCACGAACAATGATGATTTTTGTAGCATGAAGGATGCTCTTTCCAATGGTGTATTGAAAGTTAAATTTAGTTTTAGTTTTCATACTGGAATATTGCTTTTTTCGAGAGAGACTGACAAATTTGGTCGTTCTCACAATGTAATCATTTTGAAACTGCAAAAGATATTTGCTAAGTTACTTTAGCTGTCAAGCTTCTAAGATCTGATATATTTCTCATAAGCATAAATAAAGCGAACAAAAAAAAATAGAGTTCATACATCGTTCCTGGTAGATATTCTTGAAAATTGGTAGTTTTCTTCAATGCGTGTTTTTCTTACAAAAATTTCGTTCTTCAATTTTGTTTTATGAACGACTCAAGAATGAATCTAAAAATCTTCCACAAGTTGGTATCAATAGAGTTTTTGAAACTCTACATTGTGGTGTATGTTTTGTTAAAATTCTACTCATGTAGTCTAAGATATTTCTGAAATATCGATTTTTCAAGGTTGCTACAACTTTTTTCATGCGTTTAGTTTTTGGCTTTTCCTCATTTCCAGATTCGTCTCCGAAAAATATGTTTGGTACAAAATTTGACGCTCAGGCACTGCGCTTTCCAACAAGAGAAAAGTCAGCTGAATTAGAAGTCTCCAACATGGTCTAACAGCGCTTGACATTATTGCAAAGACTTTTGCATCGCATGTTATTTGATCACGGAATTTTCTTCTTTTCTATTTTTGCAAACTTTGTACGCCATCTATAAATATTATTTTGCACCTGTGAATCACACGCAGCTACTTATTACTTCAAATGTTACATTCAGTATTGATTTGCGTAAAAGACAACCTATTACAATGGATTGATTCAAATGTGCTTACCTAACGTACGTATGTGTTCTTCTCGGCTTCAAAGCAGCTAAGAAAGTGGTGATTAGTGCAGAATTAACAGAGTTAAGTGTGTTCATATTATTATTATTTCAATTTTCATGATAGATGAAGGAACTGTGAAATTTAAAAGAATAAGCTGCTATTTCATGAAAGAACATTTTATTTTCACGTAACAAAAAAGTACTTGTAACTCAGCAACGTATAATTTATCTAATCATTCATCTAAAAAGGCTATTATGCGTATTCTATTTCGTTTCTCATTGCGACACTTATTTCACGCACATCTAATAGAAATTATTTTATCTTTACAAGTAAGGTTTTGAATTCTTGTTCGAAATACTTATTAAAACCTGGAAATAAATTTGTTTTAGACAATCTATTATTGCTTAGCTTCATCGATCGGTCAATATATCTATCGTTATTACCTGGAATCCTACAGTGAAACAATTGATTTCAATTCTGATTTTTGGTTATTATCGAATACATTTAATACAACAATAATAAATAAAATTCATCAATGTAACGATCGATCAGTGCCAGCACCAGCACACCAATGGGCTCAACAAAAATCTTCAAATTTATTTTTCTATCAAACTGTAGCATCTAGTATACCTACAATTGTTATGACTTATATATTAGGTTTATATACGCATCAATTGGGCCGAAAATTTGTTCTCATTTTAACTATGTTCGGTAATGTTGTACAATATTCTATTTGGTTAACTATTATTCATTATAAGGCAAGAATAAATATTTTACATGAACAATCTATGTATATATTATTAGTACTGTTTTCCTTTCAATCTATAGTTAGCGGATCACTGGTGGCATATTGCAGCATTCCTATCGAGTTTAGCTGGCGGTGGTAATGTTTCAAGTTTTATTCTTAATTTGATCATTACGGATAGTACAAAAGAATCAGAAAGAACATCAAAATTTTTGCATACCGGTGCTGTATGTACAGCAGTAGGTGCAATAACTTCATTTCTAGTTGGATTTTGGATTGAATACCGTGGTTTTCTTGATTTATATTTGGCAGCTTTATTCATTCAGTTAATGACAATACTTGCTGTTCATGTTTATATGAGACCTCAATCACTCACTCCTGTTCTATCAATAAATTCCAATTATCATAATCACAATAACAAAAGAACTACTAAATATGACCAATTAATACGTATATGTATGGTTTTCTCTCCACGACATACAAATCGTTCAAGGAAGCGATCCATGTGTTTGATTATAACGCTTGTCGCGTTCATGTTTCATTGTTTGGCTTCATTATCATTTGGTGTTCCATTTTTATGGTTTCAACTTAACTATCCATTTTGTTGGTCAGGTAAATTTTCATTTAAAATAAATGAAAATAGCAATAGATAGAAATCAAACAAAACACTTCTTTTCAGCCACCGACATCGGTTATTACAATACCATATCATCGATCATTTGGACTGTTGGAAGTATTGTTGGAATGAAATTTTTCACATACGCACATTTCGGTGATGCTACAATTTGTTGTTTGTCTCATATATTTTTTATTGTATCAGCTTTATGGGTAGCTCAAGCATCCTATAGTTGGCAATTATATTTAGGCTTATTTATAGCACCATTTACTTCATATCAAGGCTCATTAACATATTCGATCATATCAAAATGGTTAGAACCAAACGAAATAAATAATGCTTATACATTTGTTACTGAAATAAATACAATATTAAATGTTTTTGGAAATTCTTTTTTCAATTATTTGTATTCAATTACAGTGAGTTACTCAAGGAACTTTACATTAATACTAGCAGCTGTACTTGGAGTCATTCCATTAGTTCTTAATTGTATTTTATATAGAGTGACTATTCGCATTTCTGATGAAAGTGATCATCGTATAACAGAATGTATACCAATTTTAATACCCAATCATATGCCAATGATAGAACCAGCTGGCATGGAAGCTGTCCGATTTCCGGCAAAAATTTCAAAGAGGATTCAATGAATCTATTAACTGTTTTTTTTTAGAGATCTTTTGTTTTTATCGTTAATAATATTATTTTCGTTGCGTTTCAAATGAAAAACAAATCTGTTAAACAATGTATTTTATTCTCTTGCTAAGATATTTATTTTATTGTTTTTATTTTTCTTTAAAACATACAGTAAGAACAAGCAAATTTGTGATAGCAAATAAATAATTAAAATAGAAGTTATATTTTCATTTTATTTTTAGAATTAATAGACAAAATGAAATGATAGAATTATGTTTCTTTAGTTCTGCGAAAAATATCAAAATCAATAGTGTTTGCTCGCTATATTGAAATAATTATCTCCTCAAATTATTTATCTACATCAAAGGATTTCAGCCTATTGATCTCATAAATCTTGTTTTCATTCATTGATCTAGACAAATGTTTTGTTTTTGTTTATACATTTCACATCTTAGAGAGTCACATCTGCATAGTAAATTTCAATTTATATTGTTGCCAAGTAAATGAAGCTTATACCGTAAAACAAAATCGTATTTTACAGCAAAGTGAATGAAGAAAAGGAAATGTTTATTTTCAGATTTAAATAGAAGAAGCTGTAAATTAATGACCCATATTTTATTTTTGTAGAACTTGCAGTAATATATCGTCTCATAGATAACTTGCTGTTGTTGTTGTTCATGTCTATTTCTCCGAAATACCTTGTGATAGACATTTTCGTTTTCGCGTCAAGTAACGTTGTTTTCCAACTGCCTTCTCACAAGAAAAATAGAATCGTTGTTAAATAAACGGCTATAATCGATTAGGAAATTTCTGTTGCTTAGTTGTTTTCATACTTGGTTCACGAGAAAAGGAAATAGGACATGACGATTCTGGCATATGAAAAATACAATTAAAAATAACCAAGGCTAATCTTGATTGAAGAAGTCTATTCTAACATCAGAGTTGAATGAATAACAGGGTTTTTGTTTTTCGTTTAAATTCATCTTCGATAGGTTACTCTCGTGTTACAATTCGACTTGATGAGAAACTACAACAGCTGATGATAAATTTCAATTTGATAATC
Source organism: Rotaria magnacalcarata (assembly GCA_900239745.1). Classification (NCBI taxonomy): domain Eukaryota; kingdom Metazoa; phylum Rotifera; class Eurotatoria; order Philodinida; family Philodinidae; genus Rotaria; species Rotaria magnacalcarata. Next base: position 121,904 of record OENM01000177.1, read on the forward strand.
AAAAGTTTATAATTTAAATGAACAAAAGTTATAGTCAAATTTTGATTTCAATATAGACTTAGTTGATTAAGAAAATTTTCTTATATTTCTTAAAAGACGTTTTCTACGTCAAGGTCATTTGTCAGTGAACGGTAATTTTAAAGAGCAGCCCATGCGTAGCATCATGAATGTAAAACGTATTTTTTTATCGTTCTCGAAAAATCTACATGATATAACTAAATATAAAGTGATGTTTTGAAAACTAAATTGACTAATAATATCGGCTCAATATCACCCTGAAAATTACTTAGTGCTCGTACAAAATTACGTTTCGTTTTAAACTGACTTTGATATTTGTTCATTCAGAATAGATTCTAGTATTATTTCGTGATTTTAGCTATTACCAATACTTTGAATAGTAACTTAGATGGAGAAAATGTTATTTATTTAAAATTTCAAGAGAAACGACCCTGGTAAGACTTTTCTTGAATGCAAAATATCAATTAAGAAAATTTCGAAATTAATTCTATGTAATCAATTTTTAGATCTGATATTTTATTTTTATTTTTATTTGACTATATCTCCGAATAGTTTTGATGAAGTATTAAATATACCTATCGACGTATCGTAAATTCAAAAATACTAAGGATTTATTTATCTTTGCCAATATAATTTCACTAATAAATAAATATATGAAAAAATCATATTAAAATGCATGGAGATCGTCCCTTGAATAGTAAAGCACAAGTTCAAATATAAGTGCACTAAAAGCTGACAGTGGCCCTCTGGATACTAATTTCGGTAGTACACCTCTGAGCAATCCATTTACACCTTCTTCACGCCATAAACATTTAAGTCCATGAAAAATATTTTTATACATTATTGTGGACGCTGTTGTACCTAACGTATGAATATTTTGTGTTTGAATACGTGTTTTCACTACATCCAATGGATTAACACAAGTCGATGTAACTGTACCAGCAATGAAACCAGCTGTAAATTGTGGAATTCTATGTACTTCAGCTGTTTTATCATCCGATGATTTCGACCATACGAAATAAGGTAATATCGATGGACGATAAAGAAAATGTTTGACATTTTCATAGACCATCCACCACATCGATGAAGCAAGTATACTAACAATAAATGTTGCGCCAAGACCTCGATAATACCCTTTCATACCGTCACATTTATAGATTTTACGTGCAGCATCTAACGATGATTTATATGGACTATTGGCTATTTGTAGACGCTGTACAATAACATCACTCGGTACGTAGAATAAAAGACTTACAACATCAGCTAAATGAAATTCGTAAAAGATCAACAAATGAAATACATAAACATGTTTATTTACCAAGAGCACCAGCAATGAATGGCGCATAAAATTGAGCCGAAACATTTGCAGATGCATTAAGTTGGTCTTTAGAAGATATATAAATACCTAAATAAATTCCATATGCTGGTATACTAGTCATGTTTGAGAACCAGAAGCCACGAAACAAAGAAGGACCTTTGCTATTATTTGATTTTGATAGAGTAGCAGAGAGATGACATCGGAATGATTTTAACAGTGACAGATTACGACGATCACTTTGCTCACGCGTTTTAAGAACATAAAACCTATTTAAGAGAATTATTCACGTTTAAATATAGATAAATGAGAAAAATTGTAAAGAAAATACAAAAGAACAATACTCACGGATAGAAAACAGCATTTTCAATAGTTGATGCAACAGTGATGAAAGCTCCAAATTTAACTAGGTTAACATCTGACCATTTCGTTGTATGTGGATTAAACGGTTCTCTCGAAGTCGTTTGAATTTGTGAAGATGATTTATAGTCAATAGTTTCGGATTCAACAAGACTGACAACCATGGCATGGTTTTTGTACTGATGCGGTACACTTCGTTTAAAACATTTGTATATTATTAGTAGACCTAAATGATTGTAAAAATTGTTTTATTCAAGGATGGGAAGGAAGCAACCAGTAAAATGACACTTCTCAACCACTAAAGGGAATACACAGCAGGTTCGTAATAGATATGTAACGACATCTATCAACAATAACTCTATTCTTCAGCGAATATAGCAGCTGGCACTTGTCTAAAGCACTTTTTGAATATTTGCTTGTAATCAGTAAAACGCTTTTTGAAAAAGTTGAATTTTCCCAAATTAACTTTTACTTCCAGTATATTGTGAATTATGGTTGCTTCAACTTACAATCAGATTTTTAGCCATGATTAATACAAAACAAACAGATATTATTGTGGTTGCGATGACAATATAATTTTCGTTGAACATCAACGTTGGAATGGATAGATTTGATGAAAACAAAAAAACTACTATGACAGAGCTGTTTGGTTCCTGAGTTCGATAAATATATCTGAGAGAGCTAAACATGCCATTCGAATCGCTTATTTAAAGCAATGGTTAACTCTATTACGATGTTCATACTAATTTATCAATTATTATTGAACAACATGAGGATTCTAAACGCAAAGCTGTATCAATTAAAAACTATCCTCTTATACATAAATAAACTAGGAAGAGAAAATTGTAATTAGATATGAAAAGTTGAATTGCATTTGATGGACAAAAATGTAAATTGTTTTTTCGTTTTTAAAATTAAACTCCACATTTAACGATCTCATATATTGTTAAAAACATGTTTGTTTTAGAATAAAATATAGGATTGTTCGATAATCATCTTTGAAAAATATGAGTACAATTGTTTCTGATCTAAAACAATAGCAATGGGGTATTATTTTAATATACTGAAATAATGTATATATTTATATACACAACGAATGGGTCGTAATGAATCGGACTAAATGTTAACACAGTTTTCTCTCAATTATTATACATAAAAAATACTCATTTATGTACTAAAACATAGAGAATATTAAGATCTAAAAAAACGTTGCACTTTACTTTTAAAAGTAACATTCCTTTTTTGTACATCAATCGAAACATTTACATACTTTGTATATTTTAACTACGACGCATCGCTATTGGCGCTTTTCAAAAGCATGTATCGTCATGAAACTGATTTTCAAAGCAAAGATTTTATATCAGAAAATGGAGACTTCACCCTTATTCACTTTAGAATATTTAATCTTTTCTGGGAAATAAAAAATGCCTGGAAAACATTCTTCGTGGTGATTTTGGCGGAATTATTAAGAGTGAATTTTTTTAAGTTGAAACTCAATTGCAAAGTTTTTTATCTTGTTTTGAACGAAAAAAATGCACAATTGCGTTCTCTACAAGAGTACACAATTGGGGAATCGAAGTACGACACTTTTTTCAGCAAAGTTCATTGACACAAGAACAGATCGTAAAACTTCGTTCAATAATCATGTACACATTCAAACCTCTCTAATGCGAGCACTATCGAAACCAATCAAAAGCGTTCATAATACGGAGCTGCTCACTTTCGACAGGTCCATTTTAAGCAAAAATAGATTTTTCGGACCTGTAAAAGACGTTCATAATAACGAGGTTTTCACTAGAGAGAGATGCACAATAGTAGAGATTTTACTGTAGTAGTCGTTTGAGAAAGGAAATTAAGTGTCGCTAAGAATTATTTATTAGAAAAAAGGAACAGTTAATAGAAATATGAAATATATTCAACTTTATATCGCTAATAATCAGCAGTAACGTTCTTTTAGAAAAAAAGGAAAACTTTCTCAACTTGAAATTATTTTCATATTTGTTGTCTTTGATCTTGGTCGAGAGAAATGTTTAACGACAATCAGCAAAAATGCCAATGCTAAGTCGAACAGAGTAGCTGAGAATGGTATAATATCATGCAAATGAATAGCGAAGATCGATGTAGGTAAGTAAACATAATAATCAAACGCAAGAACACTTATATGGACAGTCAACCACATTGAATAGAGCACAATTTTTCTAGATTTTGTACATGAATTGTCAGCAGTATTATATGGAATTTCACATCTAGTTGCCAATATACTTTCTAAACTGATTGAAAACAAAACACAGGTTTGTTTTACTTCTGGATCATCGTAGAATTTCCATACAAAAATAGCTGGAATAATGACAAGAAAAAAATAAAATAGATATGAGAACACCAACTGTGTATGTAGACAACAGTGCCAACGTTTAATTTCATTGATCAAATCTTCAAACCGAACACGGACTTTAGAACGAAATGTTCTTTGAATATTATTTTTCGTTTGAAAATAATTATCATCTATAATTGTAAATACAGTACATACATTAGTTCATGAAGTTTAAAAAAATTACATGAAGTAATTATAAATTTACCTAATATATAATAACTAGGCATGCACCGAAACCAAAACTGGTTTTAAAATTTTGGTTTTGACTTAGAAATATAATCTTTTTCAACTTATCTCAAAAAAAACTAAGACCTCGAAACCAAAACCTCAAAATCAAAAGGTTTGAATTTGGTGCATGCCTAGTCACGCGTCTCATTTTTTCCTGTTCTTTGCAAGCTTAGAAGTGGGCGATGTGTCATTACAGCCGCAAAGTCG
>OENM01000178.1:0-22972 GCA_900239745.1 Rotaria magnacalcarata
CAATGGCGACGGCAAACCTGACAGTATTGTCGCAAACTACGGTTCGAACAATGCCGGTGTTCTTTTGAATTACTGCTGATACACAGACTGTATGCTATTTATTCAATAACATTTCAAGTAGTTTAAGAATTTTACCAAAATTTCATTATATTATTTAACAGTCATTTCATGTAAGTTGTGACCGAATCCTGCGATGGGTGCTCAATCGATATTTCCGATTTGACCCATTTTAACGTATGTTATTGAGCCGAATTTAGCAAAGGGTGGGTGTGGGTGTGTTTGAATAGCAACCATGGCGCTTTTCGATCTTGTTTAAGGGTCTCATGGGGTAGTTTTATCTGGCATAAGTGTTCCAATGAGTCGAAAATCACATACATGTTTTTCATGNTGCATTCCTTTGTAGGATATTTTCTGATTCAAAGGTGAATTGTAAGTGAGAGATATCATTGACGGTTCGTTTATATTAGCATATGGAAAATATTGGGGAATCAATTATGTTGGAAATGGCTGATCGTTACTTTGGAAGTATTTTTGACTGCATCTTTACAGAGAGTTTCCTGAATTTGCTTGTTTCTAAGAAATAGCTGATGAGAGTAAGTAGCTAATAATTTTATTTTCTGTATTGGCAAGATGTGCTAGTTTTTTGGAAATTTGAACGATGAGATTATTTTATGATGGTAGTTGTAGGTGTGTAATCATATGCACATTTGTAGCGATGCTGTTATTGAGGTAACTAATTTGGCGATGATTTTGTGTGCCTTAGTTGCAGGTCAGTTTGTTTTTCAAATCTACTGTTACATTTCATATGTTCTTTTCAATTGAGTGATGTTTTTATTTATTTATAAATGACAACATAAATTCTAAATTAGTTAAGTTAGTGGCTGGTTAGCTCTGTTTGAGGATTATGTTTGTTTACCAGTCTCAGGTTTTGTTTTGCTCTGTTGGTCGCTCCTCGCACCAGGGATATGTTTTATCATCTTGGCCATCAATTCTTGTTTTAAGTTATGATTCAGATAAGTTCCAATAATCAGAACAGTATTCATGATCTCTGTTTGATGGAAAGTGCGAATCCACAATTCGTGAATATGTCGGTGATTGTTTCCGAGTCGTTTTTCATGTCTTTGATGAATGATGAGACGTTTTCTGGTTGTTAATTCGTTGTTATCTACGGTTTTCATAACCTGATTTTGCATATTTTTGTCGCGAGTTTGATTATAGATAATTAAGTTGTCGGTTGTTTTATCGTATTCTGCATGTGTTGATGTTCTCAATAAATGATGACGTAAATAGTCAAAGTCATCAGACTAATAGAGCATTGGCAAAATGAAATGCTTGGATAAATATTTACTGAATAATTTGGTGAGTCACCGATCGATATATCTTGGTGGATAATATAAGTCACATACAAAGAGTAAGAAACATGAATGAATACTTGAAACTTGCCCACTATAGAGAAACATGAGTTTCATTTGTCGTATTTCTTCTTCGAATTGAGACAAGGTTGTTGAAGAACGAACTGCTCTCGTAAAAGCAGTATCAATGGTGTTTCGAAAAACATGATTAGGATGATCTGATCCAAACGGTACGACATACGGCTCAGCTGCTTCTTTATGATACACTGAAGTTTTTAAAGCTCCGTTACTGTTCTGAATGAATACATCAAGAAATGGAACACTTCTACCGACAAGTAACGCTCATCGACGTCGAACGCCGATTCACTGGTCCCTAGACTGACGGAATGATGATATTGATGTACTTGTATTTTGATAGCAAATGAATTTTGTACAATGAGTAATCTAAGAGAAAGTACTAAGATTTGCATTATGTTGAATATTGTGTAGTATCAATATATTGAAACAAATGACCTCAAAAATTAAAAGACATTTTTGCATTGGAATGGGTTTATTTTTTAGTGGATTATAGTGAATGCATTTGTAGTAGCATATTTTTATCAAATGGACATTTTGTTACATGTCTTTGAAAAGAATTGTTTTTTACTGAAAGTTAGCAAATGCTCACCGTATAACGATTTTGTTTATTTGTTTTAATATCATTTTTTATTTCATTGGTAGACGGAAAGAAGCTTAGGAAGTAAAACATGACCAAAAGAACTAAAATTTAATTTTAAAGTTGATATATACTCAAGTCGTTGCAATTTTGAGCAGAGTTATGTTTTTAATATTGTTCGAATCATGTGCAGAAAATGTATATATGGGTTGTGAATATCAACATTATCTAATAATTGATATTAGTATGAAATTATGCATTGGCACATTCGTTGCTTTCTTTTTTAAACAAAAAATTATCATTCAATTGATCTTGAATGTCAATAATTCAAAAAAGAGATTTAACTTAATTGACTTCCTAATTCCCTCTACCGAAAGGAGGGTATTACGAAAAACGAGTTAAATGCATTCGTTCGTTCGTTCATCCAAAAGGAAAGCAGATGCATAGACTTGACTAACCTCAAGCAATATCCTGTAGAAGTAGGTTTGACCGAAGGTAATCGGGGTCGGGAACACGATGGCGTTGTTTTTTTTTAATTTTGCATTTTGTTTTTTTTTAGGATAGAAAGAGAGACTTTTTTTGAAAAAAAATAGTTTTTATAGTTTGAGGAAAGCTTGTATTAATGTATGTGTTAAATAATTACATACGTTGTCTATCCATGCATCTCATTCAGAGGAATTTATGTATCCTTGTAAACTATGGTATCATATACTATGACATGTTAGCATGTAGTCTGAGGTATTGGTACGATCGAATGTTTCTGACTGGATTTAAGATGTATAAGTTATGCAGTTTTTAGCTATTTTAAGAAGTGAATCATACAAGTTTTATTAAATATTAATAGAATATGATATGCAATTAAAGACAAGTCGAACATGCAGTGCATAATAAACAAGGTAACGCGACGTTTGCGTCGCCAACCCTCTACTGAAAGGTTTTAGTCATGTAGAACGTAGCTATCCAAAGGTATCTAGCTGAGAGACTTTACATTTTATAGCTTCGAAATGATTTTCATAGAAAACATGATTGATAACCGAGCATAACTAGAAAACTTGCTTGGAATTATCACCAAGAAAACGTCATTTAATTAGTACTTACTAATACTATATGGCAATAGTAAAGTTAAGTGCATCCGATCTGCTACAGCTCAAGCTATGCTCCGAAAACTTTCGATCAGTTTGATAACGGAGTGAAGTAAAAGATCCATTCAGGAGAGCTATAATCGGAATACTCCATTTTAGTAAAGTTACAACTCAAATTGGTCTATCAACTAGATATTTAACATGAATCAGCACGAGTAGATCAGAGATTGCACCAAACTGACTTTTCTAACTCGATTTCGGTTAGATTTGTTCTAATTTTTGTTTCACCTCATGTGGGTTCATCTTGTTTCGGCGCGTTTCCCGTCTAGAATGCATATATTCATTCTCGGGTGCATGTTCACAGATAGATAAATCTAAGATTTATATCTTTTGAATCAAATCCACTCGTAATCAGGAAAAACTCATTATGATAATCACGACAAATATGAATTTCAAATATTTCATANAATCCTGATGTCCAATGATCAAATAATATCGTTCACATGGGTCTCGATCCAAGAAGAATAGGAGAAGAGACGCTAGTGCGTAAGATTGATCAGCAAGCTGGTAGACTCGTTGAAAGTATTGTAGATATAGCAGGTGCTTCTTCAAGATGGCTCACTTGTATGCAAGATAACTGGTAAAATATTAAATCTAAAATATAACCTAATCTGTTGTGGATCATTAGTCAATGTGGTACTCTCTATTAGAAGTGATGAAATATAAAAAGAAAAATATTGCCGTCAATTATTTGCAAACTCATAGAGAAAAGGAAAACGATGTCTCGTATGTTAAATTCATGATTAGTTAAATATAATCTTTTTTTGATGATACTGGTTCTAACGATTGAAGAGGAAGATTCATCTAATGAAAATCTTGAAAAAAGGAATAAAATTATTGATCAGCTCCTGAAATCTTACATTAGCTCGTCCCGTTGAATACGAATGTATTGGCTGTTAATATTAACACTGTTTCATAAGTTCACATACCTCGTGTGTATAACAATATTAGTAGTTTGCATCTTGATTTTATCCATTTGCATCCGTCGAAAAATATCAATCACCCGGTTCGGAACAACTGAACTATTTAAGAGATTAGATAACCTTGCATCAACTCTAGATTCAGGCTATAGAGGACCACGTCTCTTGCCAAAGTCTGATAGGCAACCTAGTCTTGTTTTATTACAATTCTGCAAACCTTACTTATTATTGAATAATCAAGTTTAAAAGTATATATGAACGCTTTTGTGTTGTTTGAAGTTCCCTCTACTGAAAAGAGGATCTTACGAAAAGTGAGTTAAATGCGTTCGTTCGTTCGTCCAATAGGAAAGCAGATGCATAAACTTAATTAGTCTCAAACAATATCTATAGGGATAGGGTTGACCGAAGGTTTTGAAAGTGTATCTGATGAAGATTTGTATACGTTTTCTAAATATTTATGGGTACAGGGAAGTTCATTTATCCTTGCAAACTATGGTATTATGTACTTTGAAATGTTAGTATGTAGTCTGAGGTATTGATACGATCGAATGTTTCTGACTGGTTGTAAGATGTATAGGTAAGCAGTTTTTATTTCAAGAAGTGAGTCATACAAGTTTTATTAAATATTAATAGAATATGATAAAGTGGAAGACAAATGAAACATGCAATGCATAGTAAATATTTTTTAGCTGTCAGATTAGTTCGAAAATCGTGTGATTGCTAAAAAATGTTGGTTCTACATAGATATTGGAAAACGTTTTGGAGTAGTTTTTGCGATTCGATCCAATCTTTTGAGCTCTTCGCGCTGCGCTGTTGATGGTTTCACTTGAAGAGCTGCGAATTCAAAAGGACGTATGATCAGTAAATCATCCAACCGTTTNTCAACCCTCATGCCTACAGGTATTGTTAGAGGTTAGTTTAGTTTATGCATCTGCTTTCCTATTGGACGAACGAACGGACACACACACACACACACGAACGAACGCATTTAACTCACTTTTCGTAAGACCCTCCTTTCAGTAGAGGGAATATTTTGTAGCTGTCAGATTAGTTCGAAAATCGTGTGATTGCTAACTTGCATTGTAGCACGAGGAATTTATTCAAACTTAACACGTAGAATTCTAGATTAGCGCATCTACGAACGTTTGCAAACTGTGCAAGTAGTCAGGAATCCTGTCTTATTCTTCTCAAAATTGTGAGTATTTTTTTCATATGTAGATGAAACTGAATTAAATTAGTTCCATACCAGTTGTTTTCAGGTTTCTTGAAAATTCTCTTTGTTTTCATCGAATAATTATATAATGAAGCGAAGCTTTCAATCAATCATGCAGTGTTTAAAAGGATCACGTTCACCGCATATATACAACGAACCTAGTGGAGGCGACTAGCCACTCAATTAAAAATCTGTTGTGATTATAAGACTACAGGGTTTTCAGAATTATTGAATGGTTACATGTTGTCTCCATCAAAAAAAGTTGAAACAATTTTTGAAAATAGGAGATATCTTAAAGTTCTTCCAAAGACAGGTCGTGAAATAATTACTCAAGCCGTATGAAATATTTGAAATTTATATTTGTCGTAATTATCTAAATAAGTTTAGTTTTTCCTGATTGCGAGTGGATTTGATTCAAAAGATGTAAATCTTAGATTTATCTATCTGTGAACGTGCACCCGGGAATGAATATTTACATTCTAGACGGAAAATTTGCCGAAACAAAATGAATTGAGATGGATTTGAGCAAAAATGAGGATAAAGCTAACCGAAATCGAGTTAGAAAAAGTCAGTTTGATTTGATCTATGATTTACTCGTGCAGATTCATGTTAAATAACTAGTTAATAGACCAATTTGAGTTGTAACTTTACTAAAATGGAGTATTTTGATTATAGCTCTCCTGAATGAATCTTTTGCTTCACTCTATTATCAAGCTGATCGAAAATTTTTGGAAGCATAGCTTCAGCTATAGCAGATCGGATGCACTTAAATTCACTATCGCCATACAGTATTAGTAAGTAATAATTAAATGCCGTTTTCTTGGTGATACTGCCAAGCAATTTTTCTATTTATGCTCGGTTATCAATCGTGTTTTCCATGAAAATCATTTTGACGCTATAAAATGTAAAGTCTCTCAGCTAGATAATTCTGGATAGGTACGTTCTACATGACTAAATCCTTTCAGTAGAGGGTTGGCGACACTAACGTCACGTTATCTTGTTGATTTTGTGTAGAAAAAGAGTTATAATTATAAAATTACAGATTTTGAGTGACTTTCAAAATTAACCCATACTTTTGTAGAACGTATTTAACTCATTTAAAAAGTGACAGAAAACGCTGACTCATCGGACATGATTGAAATCAACACCATTAAATTTGACTTCATGAGGTATTTGAATTTGCTGCAAATTCAAAATGCTTATATCGCTATACCACTATACTGTTATAGTGTTATAGCGGTATAGAAACAGCTAGATGTCACATATCTCTTACAGAGACAGAGAGACAGGGGGAGAAAGTACCCCCACACTAGGTACCCCTCCCCCTACACCGACACTAGGTACTCCATCGTATGGTATAGTAGTATAGCGGTATAAGCAGTATACCGCTATAAAACTACAGTTTTTATTTTGTCACAGTTAGAGATTATTTTAATGAATTCAATTTTTTCGCTAATTCATATTCCCCATCATATATTAAATTTAGCTAGTTGTAACATTCAATTTGTTAAAATGTGGTATTTCTGCTGCTTTAAACGAACTACCACGACAATTGATTTGCTACACTGACTCTTCATTTTTCGTTGAAAACTCAATTGATCTTACGATTGAAACATCCAGAAAGAACACAGCTGCTCATTTTCCAAAACGTACGACCCGTATCTTTTCATCATAATGATAATAATCATTACAATCGCGATGGCATTTGTCGCCAATTAATCGTTCCTGACGGAAAAAATTGCTGTTTGCAAAAAATTGAAAAATCGGAAGAATCCACTAGACCAGCTTCGGAAATCGAACCACATTCTGCACCAGTAACTTCAAATCAGCAGAATATAATTCCATTCGATCCTCAAATTTTAAATGAGTCATAGGTGGATATGCACTGAAAGAGGAGAATGATCAAAACGATGACTTCATCAAACTCATACCCACACCCTCATGTTTACAGCTGAAGAATGAAAATATGAACTGGTTTCTTGAATAACATCATACATAGTATACATCGTTAAATTTTATAAGCTTAATATATTATGTAAACGACTTCAATGATTATGAACAGAATAATAATTTTACAAAAAAAAAATTGAATAACTAGATGGATCTAACTAACTGCATAAGTCTTTCTAAATTGTGATACTAATCTAACATTACATTCATATTCTTCGGAGAACAAGGGTACTAGTACCATTTGTTCTACACATTGTTCTTTGGTAACTACATATACTGTTGTTATCTCTGTCATCATCTCTCCCTTGTCTTTTTGTTCGCCTACAGGTGATGCTATTTGTTTGTGTTGATTTTTATGCCGAATTCGTATTTTGTTTTGAAATATTGGTTCCTTATCGACAGTATAGATAATTTTAGTAAACTGTGAACATCATCGGGATTGAGAAAGACTATTGCAGGCATTTTCGTGCAAATTGGCTTAGGTTTGGAACCCTTTTCATTGGCATAATATCTATCGAAGTATGTATAGATATAGGGAGTACTATTTCTTTAAAATACTATTTACTTACATTGAGGTATGCTTGGCCAGTTAGCAAATCGTTGCTTGATGGAAATCCGCTCTCTTCAAATTTATTCCATGGTATATCATATATTATTATGCATTTTGGTCTTATCGTTTCATAAGAATCGTGGTCAATAATCACTATAATAATTCGTGACACCAGGTAAGTTTAATGCCAAAGTTATTTCGCCTAAATTTTTTCGATTTTATTAACAATTGATTACAATGCCACGCTTTTGGAAATGCATTTTATAACTCTATTTGACATACCTATACCTATACCAACGATTAAAATAAGAGTTAATAATCTCTCATTCCTAATGAAGTCGCTTTCTATTAAATGTCATCAGAATAGAGAAGATAGAATGTATATGAAGAACATCAAAAATATTGATTCTTACTTAATTTTTGGGTACAATTGGGATATGAATCTGGCCAGCAGTGTATTTTTTACATGCGAAACGCTTTTGTCTCTTGAATTGATATTGGACGTGATGAATTTCGAGTTGCGATTGAAAACTTTTCATTAACAAAGAAAAATAAATCAATTTCATGTGACATATGTTGTTCTTTTTTTATATAAGAAGTAACTGAGAACAATTCAGTTTTTATATCCATATATATTTACCGTGATAAACCCGTTAAACATTGTTTTGGTGCTTTTTGTTTAGATAGAGGACTGCTTTTGTAACATCAGTCTGACTCTTCTCGAACACTTTTGCAGCCAGTTCATTGGTAATGGTATTCGTTTTTTCTATCAAAGTACAAAACCTGTGATGATGTAGTAAAACTAACAATTTTTTTACCTTTTCCTGTAATGCCTGGCCACTGCTTTGTTGCTCCACTGCCCTTGGAGCCATGAAAAAGACCATACTCGATAAAGTTCAGTCCTAGAAAATAAAAATAATGATTTTTATTCTTGCCTTCGATTATTTCTGTTGATTATTCATAGGCATGAATTATCTAACGAACCTTTCTTCATGTATTCATTCCATGCAGCAGCAGAGTCAGTCACTTGATATTCACATTGAGAATATAAATAAAAGGAGTAGACATTTCATGACATTCATATTTCTTCAATTAAAGCAAGAATCATTCACGAGGATGAGCGTTACTTGTCTTAACATAACAATCACAAAATGGAAGAAATTTACCAAGATATTCGTCCATGAAACATTCATAGACCGATTCTTTTTCCCATTGAATAATTTGAATATGAATTCGACGAATGGTATCAATGGAACCGAGTTCTTTTGCAACACAGACGTATCTTAATTTTTCCATTTAAAATATTGTCCAAATGAATGTATATACGTCCTCTTCTACTTGAAAAGAATTTTTAGATTTTATATGTCATTATATGCACGCTTATAGAATCAAAGTACGAAAAAATATTTCTTCAAATGTGTCTTGCTTGACTTGAATGCAAAGCTGAAATAGTCTTCTTAAAATTAAATTTTTCACCCTTGAAACCCTTAATTCGTGGTATATATGGTTGGTATATTACTGGCAATTGAAAACCTTTATCTTTGGCGATAGTTTCTGCACCTAATGATATTCAAAAATACAGAGATATATAAGAATACAAAAGCGGCAAGCATTTCATATAATCTACTTAGACTGCCGAATTCGAAGTATGGTTTATCATGTAACATGAAAGATTTCTTCGTGACAGATAGGTGGGTATGGTCATTTCAATGAACTATTGCTAGTTGCAGTAGCAATCGTAGTACCACTGAATGTAGAATTCATGTCCGATAATGAATCTAAATTTATAACTTTCCACATAAAAAAAAAATGAATACATCTTGGCGATAATTGTTACCTGAAGTAGGATCATCTTCAGATTCAATTTCTATGTTGGATTCAAAATCATCAAGCATATCTATTGACATTTTTGTTTTTTTATTGATACTTCTGAAGCAAAGACATATCTAGAATTGAATCAAAAACATGAATGCTTATGATAAATCAATAAATTAATAATCAATCGTTTATTATTCTATTGTATTTCATTAATTATTTCAATAAAATAATTAGCTATTTATCATTGGTTGTTAGAAAGGAAATAGTAAGAATTTATAGTTATTTTATTTGTCAATGGGCAACATCGGATCACTATACATCGAAGTTTTTCAAAATTCATTTTCGTTGTAGTGCTCAATTTTTTTAACATTTATTTTAATGCGCCATTAAATAGGTTCACACGTTAAAAATATAAGTATGAAGGACGAGCTTGTGTTGTACAGTATAACAGTGATAGAACTTAATAATCATGATGAAATAAAAAGAGCGAAAGAAAGAATATTAATAGATGGAGTTTAATTTATATAACAGGAGTATGGATAAAAGGAAGAAAAAGCATTTACATGCATGCTTCAACGATCAGTATAACATAGATAAAATATGAAAAAGATAAGGAGTAAATGAGGAAAAGAATAGTTCATAATAGTAGTGACATGTGTGCATGACATTTATAACTACATAGAATATAATCCAATCAAAAAACTATTATACTTTCAATATATTTATGTTATGTGGACATCGAAAAATCTTTATATACAAATTGATTCAGATAGTATGTGGACTTTTTAAGTATTTCATGTTGCGATATGTGATTTACTTGGAATTGCAACCAATCATCCTTACTATGTTTTATCCTTTGAGCTAGCCTATTCAAAAATTTACTATTTTTCTTGAATCCTAATTTTTTATATTCATTTTTTCCGTTGTTGTAATGATTTGGAATGCTGACCATCTGTGTTGATATGAGGTGGCTTCTAGGGATTTTTCTAGATGATACAAGAATCTTGCCCAATACGAATAAATAAAATTGTCGAGGGTTTTATCTCGACAGAGTACTAAAGTTGTAAATTTATCCCATTCATATACACTATATACAATTTTTAAACCTACTATATATAATTTATTTATGTTTCGTTTTTGTTTTTCAGAGACAAAGAATCACGTTGCTATTAACCATATGAAATGTGGCAATGCATAAGCAAAAAATATTTTACGTCTAATTGAGATTTCGTTTTTTGGTATATTATGAAAAAGTACTTTCATTGCATTGTATATTTTTCTTATTTTGCTTAGAATTGTGTTTATATAGTTTCCCCATCTTAATTTCTGAGCTATTGTGACTCCAAGATATTTAAAAGAGCGCACAAATTCAATTTGTTGGTTTTTATATTCAATCCTTGGAAACTTAGGTGCTACAACATCATGATTAAGTAGTGCCTTCGTTTTATTTACATTTACCGGTAATATTGGGTTGGTAAGAAATTTTTTGCGTTTTTTTCGAAAATTTCCTAGAACAGCCGAGAAAGTTCTAGAATATTCCTTATTAAGGGTATATATAGGGGGTATGAATACCGTTTTAATAGCAATAAAATTATCGAAATGGAAATTGATCTTGAATCGGAAATGAAGTTATCTCGTAGAGAGCTTCGCGTGCTTTTGCTTCACGAGTTTCGCTTGGGTCGCAAAGCAACGAAAGCAACAAGCAACATATGTGGTACGATGGGCAAGGATGTACTCTCAATCCGTACAGCGCAACATTGGTTTCATCGATTTAAGAATGGCAGCTTCGAACTCGATGATTTACCCCATACTGGAAGACTACTGGAAGTGGATATGGATCTATTAAAGCAGCTTATTGAACAAGATCCTCGTTTGACTACAAAGTGTTTAGCAGAGCGACTCGGATGCTTTCAGATTACAGTAGAAACACATCTGCACGAAATAGGCAAAAGTTGGAAATACGGGGTTTGGATACCCCATGAATTATCACCGATTCAGCTGCAGCAGAGGTTGATGCTTGTATGGAATTAATAACATCTCATCGCAACTACCAATGGCTTCACAATCTTATTACTGGTGATGAGAAGCGGATGTTATATATTAACTACACGTAACATCGTTAATGGCTCAGCGCTGGTCAAACCGGTGTAGCAACGCCTAAACCTGATCTACACCCCAAGAAGGTGATGCTGAGCGTTTGGTGGGGCGTCAAAGGAATCATTCACTGGGAAATTCTTCCTGATGGTTGCAGCATCACTGCTGATCTCTACTGTCAACAATTGGATCGGGTTGCAGCAAAACTCAAAGGGAAGCAAGATCGTATTTACTTTTTGCACGACAATGCCAGACCCCACGTAGCAAAGTCGACACGCCAAAAGTTACTGAGCCTCGGATGGATCACTGTTCCCCATCCGCCTTACTCTCCAGACTTGGCTCCCACAGACTACCATCTGTACCGTTCTCTCTCTGATTATTTAAGGGAGAAAAAATTCAACGACGAGAGCCATATCAAAATGGATCTCCTCAACTTCTTCAACCAAAAGTCTCAAGACTTTACGAACACAGGATTCTTTCTCTACCACAGCGATGGCAACAAGTCATAGATAGTAATGGAGCATATATTAATGATTGATAGTTGTGTTCTTGTATTAGAAAGAAAAATAAAATTTTCGGAAAAAACGCAAAACATTTCTTACCAACCCAATAATTTGTATGTTTTATATATCATATACGCTATTATGAGATACTGGAAAGAGACATATCTTCTACTGGTTTTTTCCTACTTCTGTTAGAAGCATATGCATGTGTAATCTTATTCGCCTAACAGTTGTAGTTTTTTCCAAGAAGCACAATGCGCATATGATGTAACGCGTATATTTGTATTCGGCCCAAGTCAATAATGAGTGCTTATTTTTTAAGGGTGTGGGTTTATGGGTGGTAGGTGTACTCATCTACCCTCCAATAGACAAAAAATCATCAGTTTTGACGATATGTTGCGATCTAATCGCGCAATTAATCGTGATCAAGTCATCAATTTTGAAGACATTGGTCTCCATTCAGTTTTAACAGTTAGTATTTCAAGGCTCTTTTTGTTGTTTCTTTTTTTAAAGTGTTTTGATTTATCATGCTGACTATCATTTTCTGTTACATATACGCATTTTTTTACTAGCAAACAATACACTCTGTTATCTATTTTTTGTCATATCTCTCCGCATGTTGAAGTTTATGTAGAGCTCCATGCCGATGATTATATTTTACTTTTTCATATTTTCTTGTCTCGGGAAGATATGAAAATGTTACCGTCCTATTTTATTCCATTATTTCTATTAGTGACTATTCATTTAAATGTTTACGCTTTCAAATCGTATTCACAATATCAATTGTGGCGTTTAGATGTTACCAACAATGAACAAGTAGCTAAATTACTTGATTTTAGTCGCGTAGCATATCAACAAAATATTAACTTTTGGTCTGAAGAATTCCGTGTGAATAATCCGGTAGAATTCAATAGTTTTGTTTATCTATAACACATACTCTTTTCTGTTTTGGTTTTATTAGATTGATGTTAGTATAGCACCTGAATCTATTGAAAGTTTTGCTAGCTTTTTATTATCCGATGATATAAAAATAAAATATCATGTTATTATGAAAGATATTGGATCTATTATTGAACGACAAAACCTAATTCATAAATTAATACCATCATATGAAAATTTTGATGATTTTGCATATGATAAATATCATCCCATTGAAGAAATTTATGCGTGGATTGATACAATGGTGCAAACATATCCTTCATTGGCGACATCATTTGTTGTTGGCACATCTTATGAAAAACGTCAAATGAAAGGTTTAAAAATATCATCGAATAAAACAGCAGTTACAGTTGCTGGGATTCCAGTAAATACTAAAAAGGCTGTTTGGTGGGATGGAGGTAAACGATAGTTTCGCATTTTTTTTATAAATTATTTTGAAAATATTTCTTTTTAGGTATTCATGCTCGAGAATGGATTAGTCCAGCGACGAATATCTACATTGCTCATTCGCTTTTATCGAGCTACGGTACAGACCCAACAATTACTCATTTAGTAGATCAATTCGATTACTATATTTTACCTGTGTTTAATGTTGATGGTTATGCGTATACATGGAAAACTGGTAAAGTAGAGAAACATTGCGAACATTGACAGTAAACACTATTTTTAGATCGATTATGGCGTAAGACTCGCAGTAAAACATCACAACCGGGCTGTTTTGGTGCTGATCCAAATCGTAATTGGAACTATCATTGGTGTGAAGGTAACTTTTTATTTATTATCTATCTAATCATTTATTCTGATGATATTTCTAGGTGGTGCTTCACCTGATCCATGCGATGATACATACTGTGGTAGTAAACCATTTTCTGAAGTTGAAACAGCACAAGTATCAAATTTTCTTCGTGCTCATAATGATACTGTCGTACACTACATTAATTTTCATTCCTATTCGCAATTATGGATGTCACCATGGGGTAATTATGATCATATGAAAATTTCCATTGTCATTTTTCTTATTAGGTTATACAACAAAAAAACCAGAACAATTCAAATTACAAGACGATGGATCAGCTAAAGCTGTTAAAGCACTCGGCGCTGTTTTTGGTAAGTATAGTAGAGTTTTATCATACAGCATTATATTTTTTTCCTTAAAGGCACTAATTATGTTCATGGTAATATTGGTTCAACTATTTATATTGCATCGGGTAATACAGTCGATTGGACATTTGGTGCAGCTAATATAACATTCAGTTACGCTGTTGAACTTCGAGATACTGGTAAATAGCATAGCTTTATTTCGACAAATAAAATATCCATTCTATTATTATCATTATTGATTCTTAGGTGAATATGGATTTTTGTTACCGGAAGATCAAATTGTTCCAACTGGAAAAGAAACACTGGCTGGTGAATTAGCTTTATTGCAATACATCGAAGGCAAAGTCTATGTTTAAAAGACACATTATCATAAGAAAGAGTGTGAAACTTATTTCATAATTATTCTTCGTATTCATTACAATCAGAAATAAAGAGGAATAAGATTTTTAATTACATTGATGTTTTTCATTCTTAAAACATGGAAATATCTTAAATCGATGCCATTCTGTTTTCATTAAGACGAGCATCATCTGAACTGCACATTTGTATATTTATTCAATGTGACATACATTTTTGTCCTGAAAACGACGAAAGGCAAAAGAGAAGAAGAAGCATTATGTTTCATTGAATGTTGCATTTTCTTTTCTAAAGTATTATTAATAATAACTTAACACAAGAAGGAAAATGTTATCTTCAAAAAGTAAGATTAGAATATATTAAAATATATAACGAAGATATAACCGATGAGAGATGATTGAAAGTTTTTGTTTGTATTTCTATTACTTAATCAATTCGTGTCATCGAATGTCGAGAATTTTAGTTTCGTTCTTAAAACGTCATAAGGTATTAGTAAACTTAAAAGTTTAAAAACAAATATTTGATCCATAATCAGACGTTTGTACACGATCCATGAAAATTCTGCAGGCGAATAATTAGTCTGTAAAGTGTGCAAAATAAATCAAATATCCTATTGGATATGAAAATTGTGTAAAGAGGAGAAAAATTTTAGTCCACTGGTTAAATATGCTAGATAACCTAAGAAAAGCATACTGATTAATTATTACTTCTCTTTGGTGCTTCAATTAATTTTTACCAAAGAAAATAGGGAGGAACATTGACGACCTTTCAATAAATTCAACCATAATCGACTTCAAGCATTTATTTGTCATCCAAAATTTTCTTAATCAAGTAAAATACACATTTAAGAAACGACCAAAATAGAGCTTCCCAGCATCGTTAAATTTATAATGCGCACATACTCCCATTTTTCTCATATTGCGCTGCAAACAAAGTCCACTACATAAATGTTTTGACTTGTTTACATAGTTTGATCTTTTTTGTTAACGAAAAAAAGAAAATCATACAATCAAAATGACCGACGTAGAAAAACGATATCCTATTAAATCGTGGTATTTAATATTTATTGAGAAACATTAAACTGATCTTTTGAATATTAATTATTATTTGATATTTCTGATTCTTTATGATTAGGACAATGCATAATGAAACAAAAATAGTTAAACATCAGTTATATGATGGTCAACTTCCTGAGGTTAAACCCATTGGTGAACTTTGTGCAACAGCAAAACAACGAATTCCACGTCCATCTAAGCGAGAAGGCTCTCATTATCTCCCAAGCATAGCACATAGTAGTTCAACAGAATCATTTTTGGAAAATAGCCATATTTTATCATCAACTACCCAGCTACTAGAAACATCAACGAAATACAATTCAGCAGTACAGGAAGCAGCTAAACGGTTTATACTACGTAACAATATGGCAAGACTAGCTCGAGAAGTTCCATCGATGAATGCAACTGGTAGTTCTTATTTGAAACGGAAAACACTCTATGATCATATTCAACCAAAAATTAATACTGGTTTACCGCGCACAACTGGTAAAAATATACGAGAATCTAACAATTACAAATTAGGACCTGCTCATCCAGTAAATTGGTTTGCATTAAAAACAGGCGTCGAACAAGATGTACATATACGTGAACAAACGAAGCGTATGGAATTTGATTCTGATGGCACACATCAAGCAGAATTATTAATACTGGGAAATCTCATACGTTCAAAAGTTAAACATTATTTATCATCTACCATAGGTGGTAGTGCTCAACGATATAAAATCGTCGTGCATCTTACTGTTTTTCAAAAAATTCCTGCTGGATTACATGTTGCATCAAGATGTTTATGGGATACACGTACGGATAATTCAGTAACAATTAAAATGCAAGGAGTGGATTGTGATATTTTAGTCGTTGTATTTCTTTGTCATACCGATGTTCGAGCGATTAAAACTTGAAAAAATAACTTTTCTCTCTTGTATAGATATGCTGAAGTTTGATTAATAAACTCTTATGTAAAACTAGTCAATTTAACCTTGGTGGTTGATGCATCAACACAATCTACAAAACTTGCTTTGATCTGTCAAGTATACCATTAGTTAAATTCATTTTTGAAACCTCAAAGGATAATTTAAAAGCCGATTGAGTCATCATGTGTTTTTTCTTCTTTTCATTTAACTTTTTCAAAATACACAAACAATTAAAATATTATTATTATTATTATAAACGTTTTATAGCAGAAATAAAGAACAACTTTTACAATGTTTATTACTATGGCGATATTTAGAATGGCACGATCAAATCGATCTGTTAGTACCAGGGAACATAGCCGTGAAATCTATATTTATCAACTGTATATTTTTGTTTTTTGGAATGATCATATCGTATTACATTTCTTTCCATGATTATTTTCTTAATATTTGATAGTCTTATCTTAGTGGTATCAAATATACATGAGAAAAGTTTTTTGATTTTTCTATTTATCGCGAATTTATCAATATTTTGAATAAAACAGATTGTAATATGTTTTCTTCGATTAATATTAATTTAACAAGGAAAAATTTTTTTTTTCCATTTATTTAAAGAAAACAAATAACAAATCATATACGAGTTAGTGCTTCAATACCAAGCAATTCAAGACCTTCTTTAAGTGATAGACGACACATATGATAAAGCAATAGACGAGCCTATAAACATGTTAATAAACAATTAATAAAAGAATGTTAATTACAATTACTTTAGCCAATTCTACTTCTTCATTTTGGACGTAAAGTTTAGCAAGTGCACGATTTATAGATTTTCTATAATAGAAAAAACATTTTAGAAAAACAATTTTTCATTATGTCTACTTGATCTGTATATGCAAACATATACATCTAAATATATCTAAGAGATGGCATTTTTGGTTTTGTCCGCTAATCATATTCTGCATAGCAATCAATCTAAAACTTCTCTCAGTTTATTTTTAAGAGAATGTCAACTAGTATATGCACTAATGACTTAAGTATATAGCAAAGAGGAAAAAAAGCTCAAGATGATAAACGATGCTTAACTTCAATAATAGAGTGTCATCAAGAATATAATAATTAATAATATTTTTCTTGCACGCTTATCAATGTCTTGCGAATAGCAAATGTGGAAAATAGAAGAAGACGAAGTCTTTTCATCGATTAAGGGCAACAACGTGCGTTACACAAAGAAAATGAGATCACAACAACAACAACAATAATAATAATAATAACAACAACAACACCCATTAGCAGCAATAAACTGATGTGGTAGACAAGAAAACAGACGGACAACAGCATAGCAAAGACACTGCCAGATAAATAAAATGTCATTCATCATGTCAATCAGCCGGTCTTAAGCGAAAAGAAAGACGAATAAAAAACAGAACGACCTTGCTGCACGATACAGAAAACCACCCTAACTGTCCTCTCTGTTTTTTCTTCTTTTTCTCCTCTAAGAACTGCTATGTCCTTAATTATTATCTTAAGAACTTAGTCGTTTTTTTCTTTCTCTTCTTGGACCGCCCATAGCCCTCTATACACTTCTTGCTCATATCATATTTTATTTCGACATTTCATTATCAATGGCATCATCTGACTCTAACGGTACTATTGTTAATGCTTCATCAAGTGAATCGATTTCTGGTCGAATTGATGTTGTTTCATTGATTGTTCTTGTTTCTTATCCTAAACACTATCGGATATTTGCTGACAAAGAACTTGTCTATGAAATACTTCCGAATGCAGCCGATTCATCGTTTGTTTGGTTTGGAAATTATTCAGCTGAAAAAGACGAACATCCACCTGTTTATATGGATGTTATAGGTAGAATGATGCGTTTAGGTTATCAAATATTAGGATCAACTGGTGGCGGTGGAAATCCAGCTATTGGTGATAATATGTCAACGCATACATCACATTATATATTTTCTCGAAAACGAGAATAGACGGACTAGCATTATTATTCTTTCTATTTTTTTTTCAAATATTTGTCATAAATCAAAATGTAGAAGTCTTTTTTTTAGAAAAAAAAGCAAATACAATGTTCTCGTCTGTTTTGCGTCTTTTTACTCTCAGTTTATATTCTCTTTTTCTTTTCATTAATAATTAAAAAAGGATTTTCGTGTATTTAAGCTTTGTTAATCTGTTAAAGATGCAGCACGTGTAATTATATATCAAGTGATTATAATATTATGTATGATTTATGAATATACTAAGAGAAAAAGAACTTACACAAGTCGAACAAGATAATGGACAATTTTAGTTGGTTCATGCGAACGATAAGCATCGAAGAGTACATCTTGAAAACTAGAAAACAAAATAAGAACAGTTTTTTTTCTCTGTTTCATTAAATAATAACTAGAAGAGATTAACAGAGTTTTTGTTTTAGTAGAAAAATCCATACTTGTATTAATTTAATAATTGGAATATCAATCAACAACAAAATAGAATACGATCGCTCATGTAAGCAATCTATTTGTAACTTAAGAAAAACATTTATTCAGGAGTAAATTTTTTCACAAGTTGTAAAAGTCTTATCAAATAGAGTGCAAGAACATTGACGCTATCTGTTAACGAACCAAACAAGTCAACATCAAAAACAATTGTTTAACTGATTAGACTTTCTTATAGAGATCAAAAATCAAGTCTATACAACATGATTTTGTCCGTATATATAATAAATATGCAATCTTAAGTAGCTATAAAAATCAATATGCTGATCTTTTCGACATAATCGTTATTAGAAAATGTCAAATCATTCGAAGTATCAATACAAACTGTTTTTACTAATGCAGTACTTGAACTTTACAATATTCACCAGTAAGCAATGAAACTTATTATATATAATGTATGATTTTTAGGTAAATCATTAATCTCTATTTGTCTTCTATCACACGCCCAGTGACATATTCAACTGCGACATTCGTCTATTCTAGTATTTAGATAGAATGTATAACTTACAAGGAAAATATTGGACTACTAAATCTGTCAACAGTCATAAACTCTATCGATAATCTCATTCATGAACATTTTCTTTTTAATAAAAACTAGTCTCGAATATGTATATTTACTTACGTGCTCAATTGTTGTATAAGAATATGTTCTTGCCGATCTGTTAATAAATTAACATTGGCTGACCAATCAATAGGAATTTTAACTTGTTTTTCTAGACTAGAAAAACAAACTGCTTCTTGTATTTAAAATTTTCCAAAAGAAATGTTTTACCTGCACAGTCGAGCATGACAATAGAGAAGTAGAAAAGCAACACCATCTTTCGATGATATTTCATGCCAAGAAAACATATAATCAGCACGTCGTGCACGTGAGAAATCATTTAAAATTAAATAAGCTTTTCCAATTACCGCAGATACTTTAGCATGATCGATTCCATCTTTACGAACTATAATAAAATTTTTCAAAACTATTCTATCCTTCGAAAGTTTAAAAAAAAAACTACACTATGTCGAACACAATAAGAATTCTATTTCATCAGTGTCGTAAAGTAATTTTAACTTACTCAAAAATCGATCAAGTCCTTCTTGTGCTCGTTCTTTTGCATCATCCAATACATCAGATAATAAATCGAATTTTCCTTTTCGTGTTTGAAAATTAATCATACGACCGAATGGAATATAAAAATCATCTAAATCCCTAAAAAGTAGACAAACCATTCATATTCATTTTAAATATATTAATAAAATTTCAAACCAATTTTTGACTTGATCAACCTGCATTGCTTTCGATATTGTTAATAAATTTCGAAAATGTTCTGTTTGACTAGAATCTACCTTTGCAAAATAAAAATAAACGCAAAGTATATTTAGTTTTTTATTTTCTTCTGCTCAAAAACTTACCACGTACAATATTTTCTCAGTGGGAATTGTTTCTAAACGCGTTTTTAATGCAGCAATATCTCTAAAAAAATGATAAAATACAAAAATAAAACAAGAATTCTCTCAACTAACCTCGTTATATATAGTGTAGTTCCATCCGACTTTTGAACAACAACACAAGCATCTCGTGGCAATGAATTATATTTAGAGGGAATAGTCGCTTCTAAAACGCCATCATCACGTTTTTTACAATAGCCAAGTTGACCAAGTTTATCAATGATTTCTTTGGCTTGTTTACTAAATTGTGATTCTGATTGATATTCATCAAAATGAATACCAAATAGCTGAACAAAAAATAGAGCATAAATAAATGTGGAAACTTCGGATTTCATCCGAGAGTTATGTGTACTGCAAAAAGTGCATGGGATATGTGAGTCATTCTAGAATGTCTGAACACCAAAATTATCATGAGGAACTAGGCAATTTGGGTTCTGAATTCAGTTTTTGTGCATTTTGAGACCTTTTTCAGGCGATGTTTCGTTAGAAAGCTACGATTTAGTTCAAAACTAGTATCAGATTCGGAATCAGCGTTAAAAACTGAGTCGATTTATATATGTTGTGGATAATTCTGAGAGAAATTTTTGTTTTGAAAAATCCCTGTACTCCCTCCCCTCAGGGATGGTATAGTCAAAAATGACAATTTTTTCGATAACTCATCCATTTCTTGACAGATCCTTCTCATCTTCGAACTCGACTGAGATATTAATGAGATCATTATGTGTACAAAATTTCATGACAATTGGATGAGGCTTTCAAAAGTTATCGTGTTAACTGCCGGACGGACGGCCGGACACACTGACCGAATCTAGAGTGCACTCATTTTTTTGGAGTACACAATAAATAGAAAGCACGAATAATGAAAATTAATTTACTTGATAAACTTGTTTTAAATTATCTATTGATAATTCACGAAATTTTTTCCATAAATCTATTGCTTCGTTGTCACCTATAATCAACAGTAGTGAGAGATAAAACTATTCGAGTTATATCACAAATAAAAATATTGAGCATTCTTATCTTCAATTTTTCAAGTTACAAATCTAGAGTAGTATCATTTACCTGCTTCCATTTTAGCAAAATATTTCATGGCATCCTCATGTAACGAATCATCTTTATTCGCACGAACATAGACCTGAAAAAAAACACAGTCTATAGTAAAGAGAACCTATTCCAGTCATATTTACATCAAGAAGATGTTTAAGTGGATGTTTATTAAGTTCGTCATACGATCCAAATTTTGAAAACCCAACAGCAAGAAGGCCTGAATTCAGCAATAGAAAAAATTAATTTTTAACATGATGCATTTTCATACCATATTGTGTTCCCCAATCACCGAGATAATTTAAACGATAGACCGAATGACCGAAACGCTCATGTATTGTTGAAATAAATTGACCCACTAATGTCGATCGTAAATGTCCTGCATGGAGAGGTTTAGCAATATTAGGGGAACTAAATTGGATTTCTATTTCAAATTTCAAGTTATCCTATGAGTTCTTATTTAGTCTTACCTGAATTCAACAATAAGCTTTTTAGTTTTTCGTTCCATTAAAGATTCATCATTTATTTCGGTCCATTTTGGTATTTTTCTCCAATCATCAAAATACCATCGATATCGTTTTTGATCATAAAACGAAGACGAACGAAATACTGGAATTAAATCATTCAAAGCAGTCTACAATAATCATAATTGAGAAAATCTTTATTCATAGTGATAATTTACATTAAAGAATGTAGAAGTATTGACTGGCACTCTTAAACCACCGTCTTTATCTAAGACTGCTTCTTGATTCGTTTGTTCGATTGGCTGATAAAATAAAATAAGATTTTTATTACAATAGGTTTGATTTTTCTATTTACCAACGAGCGAATATTTGTATGCTTATTAAATTCAAGATCACCATCAATTAATGAAGCAGCTTGACATTGCGGTAATGACACTATGAAACGACCTAAAGGCCTATTGAGAAGATTTGATAATTCTTCTAAGTATTTTCTTCATCACAGAAAGTCTTACATAGCTGATGTTTTATGACGGATTGATTCGACACGTATTAATGCATAGAGTTTTTCATCGAAATTTACTTGATCATCATTAATACAACGGATTTCAGGTAATGAACGGAGTAATGTTTTAATCTACAAAGATTTATATTTTTTATGCTTGCAAAAATCTCTATTTCCAATAATACCTGACGAACAGCTTGTTGACGTAGTAAATTCATTCTGATATATCTAGTAAAACTTCTTAAAAGCCAATTATTAAGCCATAGACTAAGTTTGATATATCTTTACTATTCGTTAGTTCAATACTCAAGTTAAATAATCAGGACTTCATAATATAATAGATGGTGTTCATTCGTTTTCGATCAATCACGCTAGATGGCAGTTGAAGACAATTCGGTAATTGCAAGATGTGGCATTCAAATTTATTAATGCGGTGCGAAGCACTGCATTCATGTAGTCCGCCGCGAGTTTTT
>OENM01000178.1:23341-61056 GCA_900239745.1 Rotaria magnacalcarata
GGAACTATACGCGCACATCATATCAGGTCATGTTCTGTCATGATGATCTCAAAACCAGAAAATCACACACAACTCGTTCTAACACATTGTAAACGTATCGAGATCTAACTGCTAATATCTTTTATCCCATCTTTCATTGGACATTCAGTACGCTCACAGATATCGTTCCAAAAAAACACTACTTTGAAATGACTTTTCATTTTCAGGATTCCAGATGATTAGAATGATGTAATGAAAAAAAAATGACTTCACGTAACGCGTATTTGCTTCGCACCGCATCTCGTAGTCGAGTGAAACTCGGGTGCCATCTAGTTTTGTTTCTTGTTTCGCTCAAAGTCTATCACATAGAGACAGTTTGAAAAGTTTATTTTACTCAAGTCTGACCAAAAGTTCTGTAATTTAAAAAAAACAATTAAAGAAAAAGAGAAAGTTCGAGTTATATTTTATTAAATGTGTTGATGATAGTTGCCACGATTATATATATATCAAGCTGGATTCTTTCTAACAATTTGTTAAAAGTATTTTTTGAACTATTTTTCGAAAAAACTTTTAGGTACCTTGAATACCACATGGGCTAATCATATTTCATTGCTTTAAAAATTTTGTTCGGTCATGGCAGTTGCGTTCTAGCACTACTAGTGATGGGATATGAATTTATTTTAGATAGGTTAGTCGTAAGTCATCTGATGCTAGCTGGTTTATTGAAGATGAATCGTCAAAGACTATGGTTCATGAAAACAGATTTTAACCAAAACTTTGTTTAGCACATTCTTTAAATCAAATAGTCCTCAGCGTAGATAAAGGCAAGACTGTAGGTTACAAGTATTATATTGAAAATTGTCCGAAGCCCTTTGCTAATGAAATATGGAAACAAGCAGAGATATCAGAGCCAAAATGTACAAAATTGCTTGACGATCATCGTTGACTCCATACTTATCCAATGCTATTAATTAGATGACAGAAGAAGGCATCAATATAATGTGTCATCCATCATATTCGCCAGGCCTGATACTATATAATTTTTGACTAACCAATCCTATTGAATGTAGCTTAACTAATTAAATAAATGAAATATGATTAGTTCGCGTGGTATCCAAGGTACCTAAAAGTTTTTCGAAAAAGAGTTCAAAAACGCTTTTAACAAATCGTTAGAAAGGATTCAACTTGATATATATGTCGCAAGACAGATTAAAATCCAGTTCAGATTAAAATCGATTGAAATAATTTTGATCTGAATTAGTTCACTTTAAAATCTTCTTTGTTGAATTTTAAAGTGAACTAGTTCAGATCAAAATTATTTGGATCGACTTTAATCTGTCCTACAACATATATATATATATATATAATCATGGCAACTATCATCAACATTTAAGAAAATATACGTCGAACTTTCTCCTTTACTTTAATTGTTTTTTTAAATTGCAGAACTTTTGGTCAGGCCAAAGTATAATTAGTTGTAGTCAGAACTTTCTGTCAACATGAGCAAAGTTCAGCGGGTTTGTAGCGATGATCTCGCTTTGTGAAAATATCTTGTTTTCATGAAACAAGATGTCAAAATATGTTGAAGTATGTAGATTAGAATTTCACGGTTCACAGATTTCGATAAATATATTAGCATGATCTTCTGTTACTAGAGAAACATGTTATTCAGTATAAATCAAATCAAATCATCTCTCTCTCTCTCTGTTATTAGCAAGAGGAGTTACATGAAATTTTACTTCTTAATACCCCAGAGATTGTAACACGAGCTATTTTTCTTCAACATGTGAGGTAATTAAACGTTGAATTGTAAAACGTGATCATTTATTATTCCTAACGCGCTATCAATGCTTGACATGCAGTTGTTTTTAATTGAAGCAAATTTATATATACGTATATATATATATATTCAATGATATTAAACACCATCTTTTTTTCTCATTTGAACATTTATTGAAAGGTTAAATTGTTGGTTTTCTTCGTAGAAATCATTCTAGAAGTTCATTTAATCACTTGTAGCTATTGAAAAAGTACTGATCAAATTAGGCAAATACTATGAGTACTTTGTTTAGCCTTGCGGAAATTAATTTATAAATTTATATATATATATATATTCAATCTCAAGGACTTATTATAGAATCATATCTTAATTTAAATAATAATTATATTCATTATGTTCGCAAATCTCATAGGAAAATAAATACTTAATGCCCTATGATAAATCAAGACAAGCGATCTACAAAAATAGAAGAGAAACAAAAATAAGTTCATATAGAATACTATGGAGTACAGAAACGTTTGCAAAATCAATCTACTAATTGAATAATAAGCGTCAATTGCGACTCAATCCATATTTACTGCACAATACACAATTGATACTTTAAACAAAAACAAAAACAAAAAAGAAGTTTTTCAAGCAAAATGATTCACATTGTTGATATTCAATAAAAAACAAATTCGATACGCTTATGGTACTATCAATCAACTAGAAAATAGAATGACATTTTTTTCTTCTCAATTATTGTTATATGACTTCATGAAATTCTCTCGAAAAATATGCATGTATGCACTAAATATAAATTAAATAAAAACTATCTACATCAACTTAATCCATTGTCTTTTGTTTCGTGATGACTAAACTTGTCGTTTGTTTTGTGATGACTAAACCTTTCTAAGTCTATTAATTAAGCAATTTTATAAGAATAATTTACATTCATTAATTAAGAAACTTTTAGTAATTTAATTATTTTTAGTTCTCCATGCTGAATCTGAAGGTCGTCTATTTTAGCTTCTAAAATAGATAGAATTACATATTCCGTCATGTTCATTTACATATTTTCGTAAAGAATCCAATAGGGTCTTTCAAGTCATACAAAAATCTTTTTGACTTGTTACTTTTATATCTCGATATTCATCTTTTTTGATTGAAAAGAGATATTAACATTTGTAATCGGCATTACATTAAATGAAAAGATTCTCTTTAGATAGATATATTGATATCTTACCTTTATGATTTAGTTACATCACAAAAAAAACACAACTATAACATTCTTTTATCCAAAAACTGATGCATTCTTCATTAATGAATGATGCATTACTTAACAAAGATAGTTTTTATTTTATTGTAGCACCGTCATTTGAATAATAATTAGTATTAGCTTCATGTTAGCATTTCTTTTATGGCATAAGCTCAAAAACAATAATAAATAGAGTCGGGCGACCTAATTCTGCCGGTAAAAAAAAACCTTTTTTGTATTTCTTTTATAACTCGAGTTATACATATCGTAGAAAAGTCATTGTTTCTTTCCGGGATATAGCCAACATTTCTCTATCGAATGATATAAGATTGTTCACAAAATAATAAACAAATCACACCAGAGAAGGGAAACAATAGAGAGGGGGTCAACGTATATTCAATTCTCATGTATTCCTAATTCTGCCGATTACATGGGAAACTGTAGTAAATCTTAGAAAAAGCTTATTATTTTTATGAAGTTGATATATTTTTCTAGATGATTCATAAACATTATACACATTTTGTTTTGTGAAAATAAAAAATGACCGGCAGAATTTTTCCAGTTCTTAATTCTGCCGCTCACGTAATTTGTGTTCCTAATGTTCCCGGAGTATTGAAAATACATAGAACTATTAAATAAAGCACGTGGGTGCTTTCTTGACTAGACAAAATCACTATCATCCTTATATCATTCGATAGGTCTTTTCAAGGGCTACCTGTTGGTATGAAATGAACGGAAGGAAACCTAGTTACACGTGATTTTTTCATTCAAAAGCCATTCGATAAGAGGAACCATCATGCTTCAACTCATTATTGCGCAGGATAACTGCACTTCAGAGTAAAATCAATAGCATATTCAGAATCAGCGGCATAAATTACATCAGTTCAGTGATTTTTTCGAAAAAAATATTTCACCAAAAATTTACCTGAGGTCCCCCTCAGTACGTTTTTTTGAAATATTTTGCTGTAGTCCCCCTCAGGTAAATTTTTGGTGAAATATTTTTTTTCGGAAAAATCACTGAACTGATGTAATTTGTGCCGCTGATTCGGAATATGCTATTGATTTTACTCTGAAGTGCAGTTATCCTGCGCAATAATGGGTTGAAGCATGATGGTTCCTCTTATCGAATGGCTTTTGAATGAAAAAATCACGTGTAACTAGGTTTCCTTCCGCTCATTTCATACCAACAGGTAGCCCTTGAAAAGACCTATAGAATGATATGAGAATGATAGTGATTTTGTCTAGTCAAGAAAGCACCCACGTGCTTTATTTAATAGTTCTATGTATTTTTCAATACTTCGGCAACATTAGGAACACAAATTACGTGAGCAGCAGAATTAAGAACAGGAAAAATTTTGCCGTCACGTTTTTTCTTTTCACAAAACAAAATGTGTATAATGTTTATGAATCATCAAGAAAAACTTATCAGCAGATAGCCCATGTCAAGACGAACCGAATGATATATTTTTTCTAATATATATTCTATCAGCTTCATAAAAATAATAAGCTTTTTCTAAAATTCACCGCAGTTTTTCATGTAATCGGCAGAATTAGAAAAAAAATTACATTGACTGGCTGAATTAGGAATACATGAGAATTGAATATACGTTGACCCCCTCTCTATTGTTTCCCTTCTCTGATGTGATTTGTTTATTATTTTGTGAACAATCTTATATCATTCGATGGAGAAATATTGGCTCTATCCCGGAAAGGAACAATGACTTTTCTACGATATGTGTAACTCGAGTTATAAAAGAAATACAAAAAAGTATTCTTTACCGACAGAATTAGGTCACCCGACTCTACTTGACATTTCATTACTACATTTATGCCTTCAACTATTTTTCTAATCTATCTAAGGTTTTTATCTAGCCAAATTTATGTCCATTTATATTTTAATTCAATTATTCATAGTTAATGCAACAAGCTTTTGTCCTTATTGTTTTCCCGATCATCAACTACCCGTTTATTGATAGTATGCATACTATGTTTTTTTTGTATGATGAAAATCGGGCTTTTCCTCTTACACAAAAGGAAGATCGTGATGACTACCCGTTGATTTTTGTCGAAATATTGATCCAATGGCAATAAGTGAGTTGATTTACATATTCTCTCTAGTATTTTTTCGTATTTTTAATGAAAATTAACTAAATAGATAAGCGTAAGTTTACTTTTTTGTCGTTATTTTATTTTACTTCGAATAGGAAAACGACGGCATTCAGCTGGCCTCTTCGAGGCGCCGATTTCATGGCTCAGATCTCTCTCTCTCTCTTTCTCTCTCTTTGCATTAAAGATTGGTTGTTTCTCCATACACGTAAAAGAAGTAAAAGCTCGATTTTATGTCAAATATAATGTTCAAAAACAAATAAATAACAGCCAATAGAATAAATGAAAAAAAATGAGACAATAACATTCATCTCCGTAGTAAATCAAGATGTGAGAGAGAGATATATAGAGAGATTTAGAAGATATAATGATCGTGTCGACTCCGTCAGATGCGAAACAATAGTAATATAGACTTGGAAATTCTAGCACAAATAAGTAATCGAAGTAGAAAGAAAAAGAAGAGGACGCAGACGAAGAAATGTTTCCGATTTCCATGTAATTTAGATTCTTTATTAGATGAAGCAAGTAAGACAGAATATTCAAAATGAAGTATATGAAACAGGAAAGATAGATCGCTTCTATCAAGTCTATATAGTGATGATTCGATTTTTCTAGATGAATAGAGATGCAAGATATTTTCTTCTCATTTTATTTTTATCTGTAGTGTCTCTCTCTCTCTCTCTCGTTTCCAACATAAATATAATGCCGCTCAACACAATAAATTTAGCAAGTACTATAAGAAGAAAGCTTTTTCCATTTTTGATTACCACCGTGATTCCAGGTAGCAAAAGTGAGTACTTCATAGATAATATGTTTTGCACTCTCTCTTCAAATACGTAATTATTATTTAAAATTTCAATGTATAGTATTCGACTACTTAAAAAAAATAGTTACTTAAAATCTCCATTGAATAAACTGAATCACAAATGTTTATAACATATCGTATTACGAATGAATCGATATTAGCTATGAAATCACGTATGATAAGTCTATAGTTTATTATTTTTTCTTCTTAATAATTCTAGATTAATAACTTCTGTTTTATCATAACAATCATGAAACCGGTGCTTTCGGTAACACTGGTCCTGTTTCTTCTCATTCGTAAGTTTTTTTTGCTTTTGAATAAATTTATATTTTTGTTGTTCATCGGATTGAGTTATATATTTGATTTCCCAGTAGGCTGCTTTCTTGTTTTGAGTACTTGTCATTTTTTAATTTGAATAGTTGCGGTTGATCGCTCATCAGTATACGGTGGCCGTATCAACAAACGTTATTATGATACATGGGAAACGGAAGGCGAAGCTGGAAATAATAGCGAATCCGCTAAAGGTGTTCCTATGCGCCAACAAAGTTTTAATAAGGGTGATCCATGCGAAAATAAACCACTTTGGTTTTTAAAATCTCAAGCACGTCTTGGCAAATTATCACCGTTTTATGATTGTCTTATGGAATATGGAATGGAAAGAAAATAATTTTTAAATTAACAAACATTGACCCTATATTTATTGTCTTTTTCTTCAAAGTATTTTACGAAAAGAAACACAAATAAAAGCGAGCCTTATTTAAAATTAAAAATAAAATAAATAAATTTATCATCGAACAAAATATGAATAGATCCAATAAATACAGGGTGGCGCAAAATTCGGTATACCGAAAAACAAAAGAATTTAAATCTCTCAATGATAATATTGAATTATGCCAAACAACCTGTCGATCTGTAGCTGATCGTTGTCACATGTGTATTAATGCCGGAGGAACACAATTTGAACATTTACGCTAAAGAATCATTTCTTTTTGTTTTGAAGAATAAAA
Source organism: Rotaria magnacalcarata (assembly GCA_900239745.1). NCBI lineage: Eukaryota > Metazoa > Rotifera > Eurotatoria > Philodinida > Philodinidae > Rotaria > Rotaria magnacalcarata. The sequence goes on from OENM01000178.1 coordinate 30,256, forward strand.
AAAAAATATTGATTAGGTATTCTGATGTTCTTTTCTTTTCTTCTCAATAGATAACCGTACGATGCATTTGATAATAAACAAAAGAAACATGAATGAGAATTTACAGTTTGCCTTGATAAACTATGCTTTTACTATCATATATTTGCTTTTTCCTACCTGTGAAAAAGTAAATTTTTTTTGTTGAGGTTAATAATAGTACTTAATAAAGGGTCTCTCTGAGCATTTCTTTGTGGATATAAATTTTGAACACGCCTCTATCCTTGATAAAAAAAAATCAGCTTGTTCAATAGAAGTTTTAATGGAGATATTCGATTTTTTTTCGGTATACCGACTTTTGCGCCACCTTGTATATATATATATATATTTGTTTTACTATCCTCTGAATCATAGGAAAGGAATGGAAAAGATCAGTACTATCGTTATAAATTAAAAATAAAATAAAATAAATAGATCACCACAATATAGTTAATTTTTATCATTGTATTGGAAGTGGATTGCAAATATAGAACTAATTCAGCGCATGCATCTCAAGCAATTGTTCTCGCATGCGCTTATTATCAGCATTAGTCGTATGCCAGATAGTTTCAATGTCTACTTCAAGATTGCTAAAAAGGAAAGATTAATTAGCTTCATTTGAATTATCTTTCAATCGTCATACCGTCTTTCTGCATTTAAATCATCGATAATCACTTGTTTTTCGTTTAATAAACTCATCAACTGTTGAATGCGTTGTTCATGTTCGGAACAACGCACTTTTAAATTTTCATATTGTTTTTTCATTCTATTTCAAAAATATCAAATAATTAGAATTACCATTAAATCTTTGCAATAAACTTACTGTTCTTGTACTTCATTCATACGTTCTTTATTTTTAATTTTATAAATTTCAAGACGATTTTCAAGTTCTGTGATTTTCTTAGTTTCTTCTTGCATTCGTAAATTTGTTTGATTGACTTCTTGTTCTTTAGTTTTAGCCTTTAAACATCATAAAAATGTACGTTGAAAAGATGTCAATCAAACGAAAACAAAACATGATTTCTTTACTAATGTGAAATGATTTTCTTGTTCTAATTTATATTTTTCAATGTCTTCATTCGATTTATCCAACATGGCTGTTGTTCGTTGTTCTTTTATTTGTTGTAATTCAAGTTTTTTTTCATATGTTTGTACACGCAGTAGTAATTTTCGATTGATTTTTTTCGTTGCCGTTATTTCACCTTTCACGCGTTCTATACTATTACGAGTTTCGTTCAATTGTATTTGTGCTATTCGCTTAGCAGCTTCCGATTCCTATTTTTTTTTGTTAAAATAGAATAAATTTTAGAATTCAAAATTTAAACAGACTATTCAATTGCTACCGTTTGAACTTATAGAAAAAAAAAATCCTATTCGCCTTTTTACCTACTGTTAATGTTTTAGTCGTGATGCAGACAGTTTTCCGTAGGAATTTATTTTCTATAAATATGCTTTTGCTTTTGTTTTAGCGAGTATGTGAAGCTACAGAGCACGGTAGATTTTCTTTTTGAATTAACCTTTATAGATTGTATTGTTATAATTAGAACGACAAATTCTTCAGGCGATGAACTTATCTTTTCATTGCTACCCTTAAAAATTAAGAATGCCATGCAACAATTTTTGTATGTCATGCAACAATCTTTGTATGTCATGCATCCTAGCATGTGTTTTCAAACAAAATAAAGAACCTGATTAAAACAAATTGACGTCTATGCAATAGATTCGTATACAGGATGTGATATCAGAAGAAAAGTGAGATTTTAGCATAAATCAATGAATCTGAATTTGCAGTTTTTGTTTTCGACAATTCTACAATGAAAATAATCTCTTATTTCACCATCGTAATATGAAAATAGAAAATGATTATTTGACGATAAATACGTTTATAGAAATAAAAATTCCGGTGAACTACTAAAACCATAATGCAAGTGAAAGTGTATGTGCTAAATCATGGTTGAGAAATGCGGATTAACGATTTAGTGATCGAGATCTAAATTTAGATTAAAATATTTGATGATGAATGTCATGAAAATCCGATCTGCCCATGGTTTGGAAGTAAAAGGATTTATTATTGGTCTTTTTTTCTTATACATGCTTTTCTACGTTCATATGAAGTTCTAATAATGTTCTTGATAAATATCGATATACTTAGGTCATCTTATGGTAACTCAATTGCATTAAGTTCTATCAAATAATCGATTAATTATTCAAATTACTTGAACAGAAAAACAATAGACGGAATTCGATAAGACATATAAGTCGTTTTTATCTGTCTATGGGAGTCATGTTTGATTCATATACCTGTACTCGACGAAGAAGAAGTTCCATTTCACCAGCGTGCTTTTTTATTAATTCATCTACAGATATCTATTTACGACAAACTAATAATCAAGTTCAAATAAATCAAACCTGTTATTCGTTTCATTTCAGTAATTTCTCTAACATGATCTTCGACATGTATTCGATGATCATTATCAATAATGGATTGTTCATATTTGTTTCTTAGTTCTTCATTTTTTATTCGCATATTTTGAACTAATCGATCGGCTTCGGTTTTTTCACTTTCAATAACCATTAAACGTCGAGTTAAGTCTGATACTAGTACAAAGAAAATACTTTTAAAATTTTATATGAAAAACAAAACTTTTTACCTTCTTGCATTTGCACTTTATGTACATCAGTTGCTTTATTTGTTTGTAAATTAAGTTGCTCTTGAAGTACTTTATTTTCTTCTAAAACAAGATAAGCTTGTCGTTTGATAATTTCACTAAATAAGAAGAAAAACAAAATAACGAAATAGCGAAAAAGAAAGAGAGGAATCGTACAAATCATGTGTATTTGCAGACGTTTGAATTACTGGTGGTGATGATGATTGTGATGATGTACGAACAATACGTTCATGCAATGATATATTCTCGTTGGTTATTGCTTTAACTTGATCATATAATTCACCAAGTTGAGCCTATTAGGAAAATATCAGGTGAGATTATTTTATTTAGAATATATTTATTATTTTACTTGAAGTTTTCGAGTAAATTCTTCTCTCTCATGTAGTTTTTCATCGTAACAAACGAATAATGGAGCGAGAAATTTTTGGTTCAACTAGAACAAGCAAGTACATTTTTTATTCTAATTAATAAGAGACTACGATGGTAAACATACAAGCCAAATTGGAGATGGCCCTTTCGATGGTAAACTTTTAAGTTTTGATTGTTGTTTCTATAAATTGAAACATGATACATATTAATTTGAAGTCTTGAATAACTCCACTGAGACGTTTCCCAAAATACTGACGATTGTGTTCTACTGATCAAGTTTTTAGTTTCGCTCAATTGAAATTACAGTTTTTCAGTGACAACTTATATTTTGTCATGTAATCCGAAAGGAATAATAATAATCACGACATATGTCGCTAGTGTTCTTATGAAAATTTTGCCATGATTAGTTCTTTGATCTGGTAGACAGTTTAATAAAAGACACGTCATTACGAACAAATGACATGACACACATGATAAAAGTCAAAGCACATAGTTATTACGTTTGAAGAAGCAACACAGTTCCCAGACGTTGTCTCAATCATTCTTACTTCCTATAAAGGGCGTAGTAAAAGTATTCATTAATCACAATTAACTTGTCTATAATCATATATGATTAATAATATTATCGTCTTACATCCTTAATAAATAGATGTCAAACTTGACTTCGAACTGGTTGCTAGTTTAAACAACCATTGAAGCACGTAAAGATTTGAAATCGAATATTTCTGACCAAAGTTTACTTCATTTATGTTGATGTATGTACATTTATTGTTTATGGAAGTCATCGAAAATGACTACATTCAATACTGAATCTGAATAGTTGAATCCGATGCATTCTTACTATGAAAATCAACATAATATATGTCGGAACTGATGAAAGTTCACTGATTCAAGATCTTTTCTCGAAGTTATTAGCCCATTATTCATTGAAGAAAATACATATATGTATAAAAAAAATAAGCGACATTTTAATCACTAATGTAACCACAAGAAGTCCTTGTAAAAGAAACGATGACATGAAACCCCGCCAATGAATGCTAAAGTCATCAAGATTCATGTTTACACAACGTCAGACTCTATACAAATAAATGTGACATTTTTTTGAATACACTAAATGATAATTTTTTTTCTCATGTAGTTCATTGTGTGCTACGTTGTTAACATATGGTCTTATCATGTTCATAAGATCAATAAATTAAACAACTCTCAGTAAATATCGTAAGCAAAATAATTAGGCTTCGAATAAAAAATTAATTAAGGTAAACATACTATGTTAGCATTTTATAATATTGACTTTCAAAGGATCTTGTTACTTAGTAGACTTCTCTACTTCTCGAATCCTGTGAACTTTCGACATGTTCTCAACATTTAAAAAAACCACGAATATCTAGTCGCGTGAGAGATTATTTTACAAATTAGAACGAAACTCTGTATTCTACTTACACGCATATTATTTTTTAATGCGTCAGATGGATACATTGCTTGATATTCGCTTAGACAAGCGTTTAAACGAAGAACATGATCCTTGAGTTGATAATTTTCATCTTTAAGTTGTCGTCCACTTGATTGACCTTGATCTGTAATAAAGCAAAACGAAAAATAAAATTTTGTAGTTGTTGTAATTTTTAACCTTGTGCATAGCGTTCTCTCACTGAAATCAATTCATTTTCTAATTGATCACATCGATTTTGTAATGTTTTATTTAAATTTTCGAGCTCTTTTGTTTGATCTAATTGGAAGAAGCAAAAATAAAACGAATCGGAAAGCTCTAAACAAGAATCCATCAAAAACGTTTTTTACCACGTCCAACTCGTTCTAATAGGTCACTTAATTCTCGTTTCGATAGTTTTTGTGATGATTGTAAACGATTGAGTAATTCTTCTTGTTGTGCTTGTAGATTCTAAATGATTTATTTAACGTAAGAGACAAAAACAATGTTAGAGAAATTTCTATGGGATTAAAATGTGAAGCACGAAAAAAACTACTTTACGGAGACCGTGTGTCATAATCTACAATAGTCGATGGTGGTCGTCTATCACGACCTGTGATAACTTTTGAAAGTCTTCTACCACATTTGGTTATGACCTCTCGAAAATCTTCAGTCATTTTCTGTGGAGAGAGCAGTGCAAATTTCTACCCGTTTATATACTTAGGCAAATGTTTCTAGTTCGTATTTCACAAAACAATTGATATCTAGAAATAATAATAAATTACTCGATTTAAAATTCGTAATTGTTGATTTTCATGAGTCAATAATTGATTACGTTTTTCAAGGTCATTAAAATTGTGTTGATATTCTTCAGGCGGTGGAATGACTATTTCATAAGCAAACATAACAAAACCAAATTATCGTTTTTGAATAAGAAAAAATAAATATACCAATTTTATCCAATACAGAAAAATTATTATTAGTTACGACAGTAGTTGTTTGTTGAGATTTTGATGATGATGGGTCGTATAGTTCATGAACGAGAGGTTCTTTAAATGAAACAGACCGAGCACTAACTGGTAGTGATGTTGCATCATTAAGTGAAGACCGTGCTGTCGTTGTTGTTATTGATTTAGCTTCATCGGCAATACCCTTGAAATAAAATAAATCATATATGTGTAAAACAAACAAACGAAGAACGTACATCGGCTTGGTTGTTATTCTTTGCTGCTGACGGACCTACTCGACTTGGCGTTGGGTTAGAAACTAAAGGAGCCACCGTTTGTTTCACAATAGTAACTGATGCTCGTTTAAAATTTTTGTTCTATTTAATAGAAAAAAAAAGTGTAAAGGTTCGTTTATATTTCAATTCTATGTGAAATATACATCTGTAGTAGTTGTTGTTGTTGTTGTTGTCGTTGTTGAGTGGGGTTGTTCAGCATTCACCGATTGTTTTCGATCCAACTGATGCGATGAACTAGGATCATGATGAGTTGTTGTTTCGGTTGATATTGGTGCTTTCGAGATATAGAATCATTAGAATATGGAACTTTATTAGATTTTACAAATATAATTACCATCATCATTGACCACATGACCAAAGAGACGTTTCTCAGCATCGGATATTGATACTGCTCGAGATATACTCTTGAAAAATAAAATATTCAAAACTGATTATACTATAAATAGAAATTCATACGCTTCTAACAGTAGACGCATGAAGTGAATCTTGTTGTTTGCGTGAATATTTTGCATCATCACTACGCATCATATGTTAAACAAGAAAATTTGTTAGAGATACAAAATCATTTAATTACCTTCCATCTTCATCTGAAGTACTTGCATCCATTCGTCCGATAGCTGTCCGTCTCGACGGTGGTTGATAATCGTCATCGTCGTCGTCATCATCATCTTCTTGGTTTAGAGAAGTCTTCGATGATGACGATGGAATAAGCATTTGAGTTGTAGCGGAAGCACGTAGTAGAGTAGATGCTATCGGACCCCATTCTTCACGAGCTTGCGTCTTTTGTTGTGGAAAATATTGTCTAGCAGATGGAACACCAATTATACTTGCTACTGGAATGATAGCGGAACCAATATGGCTGTACAATCGCTAAAAACAAATGCATCAAATATTGACTGAAATAAATTTTTCTATTTTCATGATATGGTGCTACAAAGCAACATTGAAGATATTCGATATTTTTTTCTCTGTTTAGCAAATGCGAAGTCTTCGATGTGAAGACGTGTAAATGAATTTGAAAAGCCATAGTTCTTGAAGGTCACAAAGTAATTAGAGTCGAAAATATTCAAGAGCTCCTTTTTTTGAATATTTTTTTATAACTTAGCAAACGACAAATTTCACTTAATAAGGAAGTTTTTCATTTCATTCTTCCTATCTATATTTGTTTGTATTATCACCAGTAGTACTCAAGACTTTCTGTTCTATTGGTTTCAGATGGAGAATACTGCTTCAGAATATATTTTTAATCATAAAAGCTTATCTCATCAATGAAGCTGAAATAGACTCTATAGCGTATAGAAGCAACTTAGATACATTAATAACATGAAGGTGAGTCAACTTTGAATCGATTCTATCAAGCTAAAGAGAGTATCTGAAAAATTAATGATGATTTTTGATTCAATGCATTTAAAAGAGTCTACGGTTTTGTTCAGTTCGAATAACATGAAAATATTCTTGATAATATACAAAAATTGCCATGAACGCTCGTATAGTTTATATGAAATATTCAAAATGTCGTTCTGAAAGCCCAATATTAGCGCTCTCATAAAATTAAATCCTATCTAATCTTGTAAACTATTTTAACATGATCAAACAGGACTTAATATGTTTTTATACTATTTTTCGACCTTGGGAGAATTTTTCGTTCAATTCTGCTTAGTGTATTGTTTGAGATGATACATTTAACTTTGCCTCACAAAACAAAAACAATAAAGTTATAATCATTATAGAGTTGAATACCATAAATAACGTAATATGAATGAATAAATTGGTTCCGATTCATTGTTGTAAAAAAACAAAGATGTATAGAGAATATTAAATGCTTACGGGTTTCGCTTTCTTTCCTCGTTTTGCTGACATGATTGAGAATGTGAGATGCCAACAGCAAACGAATAACAGAACAAAAAAAACAGACTCTTGTATTCGCGTCTACATTATTTACTCATTTTGATGTTTCTGCCATTGCTCTCCGTGTTGCCCGTAGTAATTGTCCCGGGAAACCTTAAATTCATACGTTTACTGCAAGACTTCAACAGATGTCGTTTTCAAAACTATTTGTGTCTATAAAAAAAATGCAAATTCACAGACACTTGAATAGAGCAAACCTTATGCATGTTAAAGAGGATTTTTAGCGCTACGTTTACTGATTGTGTTTGAATGTGAACTACATGACACAATGTATAAAACTCAACAAATATATCTAAGTGCGTTTTATAATTGTATGCTTATTGTATTTTATTCTCAATATTAAAGCATGATTGTGGTACGCCCGTAAAATAAAATTAGTAAATTCTAATAATCGTACCGAATTTTATCATAATTTTACTTGTTAAGAGTCTTATCAACTGTTGTAGGAACCTTCAAAAGCTTATATCTAAATCAATATGAGTGATGCGGATGTCTACAATTTCATAAGTGTAATGATGATTGTCTTGATAAGTTTAAAAGACTTGAAAAGTGATTTCATAATATATTCTGTCTTGGCATATGATGCATGTGCAGCTGTATGTCATAGCTGAATGGTTAAGAAGGTTTACGTTGAAGTGAATATAATTTCCACAGATTCATTCAATGGTCATGCTCTATAACTGTAACAAACTAGATGGTATTCGAGTTTCACTCGAATACGAAATGCGATGCGAAGCAGGAATCTGGATCCACGAAAAATCTTTAATTCGAAAAATCTTGAATGCATTGAAGTAGCCATAGTCCTATTCATCACTCTGAAAACTCTATTCTTACTTAGCGATACATTCTTAAAAACCGATTTCGATTGATCGATTAATTATCTCGATGACTGATTATCTTAGATCAGCTGTAAATGAATAGACTATAGTGGCTAACATATGTTCATGACGTCACTTTAATTATTTCTTGATAAATACTTTCATTTTCGTCATTTTGGAATCACATTTTTGAGTGAACAGAACTTCAGTTTAAAGATTCGAAAACAGATGTGAAAGGTTCGATCTTGATACTTCGATCTCACGTTTCAACGAGTTTTCTACGATTTTCGGTTCTCGAGATCATTAGGTCACAAAAAGACAATTCGAGATGCAAACGTCGAGAAAGTAAAAGAAAAAAAAAACTCGCGAAGGACTACATAAATGCTATGCTTCGCATCGCATTAAAAAGTGATCAGGTAAGCATCCTTTCTACCAAGAAAAACATCAAATATAACTGCTTCGATTTGAGAAATAGATTAGCAATTTTATTATAATGAGTTTCATTTTTCTCAAACCAGTGAATTATTTCTAATGATTGAATGCAGAAAGAAGGTTGTTTTGTTTTCGATATTAAAAAAACATTTCTCTGTTGTTTATTCCCAGACAAATTTTATGACTGAGAAATTATTGTTTTCATCAATGAAAACCTATGTTTTACATAATTCTGATAAGATTTTAATGATGGTATCAAATATTATTAACGAACGTGACTGACATCATCGCAGAAAAAAAATATTCTTAGGATTTTACAATCTGGATATTTTGATTAAAAATAAACTTGAATGCTATACGTCATTAGGATACGACAAAATAATTCACTGGAGATGCCAGAGAGATAATAAAAAAACTTCAAAATTTTCCTGTTTTAGATTTACTGCTCATCAAACACAAAGTACTCTTTTCAATGATTATTATGCCAACATGACTATTTTTCAAACTCGAAGCCACCAATTAGTCAAATAGCTTTTCTCAGATTTTGATAATAATTAATCTGGGACTCGCGCATTAGTGCAAGAAAGAACTGCCACATACATTTGACATTATCGACCTCGTAGAGAAAAACAATTACGGAGTCATTTTTTTCTTCTTATAGCCAAAAAACTTAATTATTTTCGATTGACTCAACAATGGGAATTAAGTTCAAAAGGCATCTAGCTCGTATGTATACCGGAAATGATAGAATGTAAAAATCTTTCGTCAAGAAACAATAACTGTGGTTATTTTTTACGAGGGTGTGCACGTCTATATATAGGAAAATGTGAAATCTAAAAACCGTAGTTTAATTAAATTCATTTTTTAATAATAATTTTCAAATAGTGTTTTAAGAACTGATAGTTAATTTTACATAATGATGAAAACAACTGAAAATAGTGACCGTAATGAGTACGCTATAAGAAACAAGAAAAATAGAACGAGAGAAAGAAAATATATGTCAGTTTTCAATCTGTCATGAACAATATGTTTAATAGGATTCTTTCTTCTACAGTGTGATGACCTGATAAACATTTCTGCTACGAACTGAAATTTTCTTTCAAAATCAACATCTATTCGGTAGTTATTGTTTTCTTCATTGCTTATAGATACAAAAGGTAAAAATGTTATTTTCTTTTAAATAGCAATAAATTGAAGTTCGTTTTTCGATAAGAAATATGACAGATCTTTGTTTTTTTTTTGGTTTATTATATTAATTGACGAGATAGAATTTCTATTGAAATAAAAGTTGTTTTGACCTATTTGTTGTATAACTATGAACTTTTCTATAACTCGAATAGCATGATTAGTTAAAGATTTGAGAGATATTTTTATCTTTTAACTCGACGTATAACATTGTCCAATTGAAAACTTAATTAAAAGAAATTCAAACTGCTTCGACTAACTGCACGCTATTTTAACTGTAAAATTAGAATTCTTTTACTCTTGATTATAATATTATATAGTATTTCCTAGAAGAATTCTCAGCGAATCCTATATTCAAAACAGGCGTCATGTTTTCATTAATAACATGCATAAGTTGATGTCTTACACATATAAATATATTGCACGTTTAGACTTGTAAATGTTAATTTTTCACGCCAAATATTCTTATTTTGGGTAAGAGCAAATATTTGAGTTCTTTTTATTATTCTTAGTTTCATGCGTTCATACGGTTTGTTCTATGCGCGAATATATCTATAATAATGACTTGCATTAATCCTTTATTTCTATTTTTATACTAAATTTTGGCTTAATTTACTAATTAAGACAAGAAAAAAAAATAGCAAAAATACTAGCATGAATTCATGTAATCTGTTTTGCACATACAATCCGATGGTTGTCATGAAATGATGCTTTGGCGAGTGTAAGGATATGCCTAAGCAGTTAATCATTATAAACAGGAAAAACGTTAACCTCGTTCTAATAATCACGACATTATTTCCCTATTATAAATATTACATGTAAGTATAATAACGTCTCTTATGATGTAAATTTTAATTAGTCGATTGTTATGAACAGTAACTACACATAGACTTTGCTTTTCTTTTTTTTTACAGTACATTATAATTTTCTCCATTATTAAACAATGACTGGTTTAAATTGGTCGACCACATTGTTTATGTATCCTCAAAATGATGGTTCAATTAATTTTACAACTCAATGCGTATATGACATTGGACGTTTTCTTCGATATGCAGGAACATTGACTGTTATGTTGGGTTTCATTGGTAATTTTTTGTCAATTCTTGTATTTAGTCGAAAATCACTTCGTTCTCGATCATGTTCAATGTATTTTTTGGCGTTAAGCGTAAGTGACATAGTGGTATTAGTTGGTTATACATTAGAAAATTTACTTCTGCACGGTTTTGGAATACAACTTTTATCAAGTACATTCATGTGTAAATCAGTTATTTTTCTTATTTATGCATCGACAGATATATCAAATTATTTTTTAACATTAGCTGCTATTGATCGTTTCGTCTTAACATCACATGGATTCGCAAATCATCATTTTTGTCGAGAATCGACAGCAAAATTACTTATAGCTATTGTTGCTATTTTATTCAGTTTGATTAATAGTCATTTTCTTTACGGATTTCATGTGGATACAGATGGCTCATGCTTTCCAAGCAATGGAACATATTCACTATTTTATGTTCATCATTATGATTCATATATTGATATAATAAAAACAGTATTAATACCATTTACCATTATATTTTTATGTAACATATTCATCATAACTAGATTATCACGAAAGCACAATTCATTACGACGTGCATCATCACATGGTGTGCGTCATCGTCAAGAAAAAGATCGACAATTAACGGGTTTTCTATTACTAACATCAATTTTATTTGTTGTTTTATCATTGCCATCAGAAATTAATGATTATGTACGCACAACATTAACTGGTTCATTTCAAATGAAATATGCATGTGAATTATGGATGAATACAACAGCACTTATTCTTTTACATCAAATAAATCATGCATCACATTTTTATGTTTACACATTAACTGGACCGATGTTTCGAAAAGAAATCCAAAAATTTATTTGCTATTATAAACAGCGAAATGAAAAATTTGATCTATGTGATAATCATAAACGGTCAATAACTGTAAGTCCTAACATGCATACCGATGGCGTTCATGATTAACGATTAGATGCGCGTTTTAATCAATAACATTCAGTATCACGTACGAGCTTTAAATCAAATCAATAAGACATGAAAAATACAAATTAAACTTCTATCTTTATTTTTCTTTTATTATGAAAATAAACAGAAAAATAAATTATTGTTATTTTTTTTTTAATTTAACCGATTTGATGAACAGCATTAAGAATCTGTTCAGTTGTCATTGTTGAACCGAATGCATCAAAAAGTGCTTGCCAAGCTGGAAGAATGTCTTTAATGTCATTGAATGAAAAACATTGACCTTGAACATTTATATAACCCTTGCAACAGACCATATGTGTGTCGGGGCAGGGTAATGGTTGATAACTGAAATAAATAGAATTGAATTTTATACGGACAAAGGTTTTCGTTCTTGTTTTACTGTAAAAGATGACCAGTGCTAGAGAAAACAGGTGTTGTAGGTGGAGTTATAGCGCAACACCAATGTCTTTCAATGAAAACAAAAAATTAATCGAATAAACTATTGTAATATTCATACCCATCACCATCAGCTCGTTGTCGAGATCGCCAAAGTAACAGAAATTGTTTGGCACTTTCATGCAAATCAGCAGGATCCTTAGTTTCGAAAAATTTTGCTAAATAATCTTTATTTTTACTTTGAACTTGTATAATAATATTGCAAAATAGAGCAAAAACAATTATATTCAAAAGCGTATGCATTTTTTCTCAATCAACAAAAGAAATAAACTACGAAGACGAGTCGCTTTTCAAGTTTGAAAAAAAAAGAAACAGATTATTTCTATGAGAAATCGAACAGATGTTTTCGTTGATATACATCGTACGAGGGCCACTTAGAAGAGAATGAACACATTCGAATTTGAATTATTCTGTTACAAGTTCGATTCTCTTCCAGAGTGGTTATCGAAACGAAGTAGTTAAAAACAATATTCACCATATGCGTCTACCATTGACCTATGCAATCATACGAATGCTCGTATAAATTTTAGTTTTTTTCTTTCGTTATCATATCTATTCAACTGAATCGTTGAAGCATAACGAAGGTGTACAGGTGACAAGCATTTATAGTTATTCAAAAGATATTAGGCGCATCCTTTTTTTTTCATTAGAGCGCATCAATCGAAATGATTAGGAGGACATAAAAAATAAATTATAGGATGACGAAGAACAGATAGATAAATGTATCGATAATCATGAGTGCAAGCAAAAACAAGACAAGAAAAGTTGTCATCGTCGATCATAATTCCTCTCACGCATACTTATTTTTTTTTTAAAGAGAACGAGACATTGTCATATCTACTATTCAACAAATTATACTAAAGTATTAAGTGTAAGACGGAAATTATTTTAGTGCTGTGTACTTATAAAAATTTATCGGTTGGTGTTATTATCGATTGATATGAGTAGAATAAAATATTTGAATTTGAATGTGGATTATGACGAAGTATGGTAATCATACATCGCGGCGTTTGTCAGGATTCCAGCGAAAAAATTATTTACAGAGGAAGTCCCCCTCGGGATCTATCAGGACACTGCGATGTATGATTTGTAATCCATTAAAATTCGGGTAACAGCGTCGCCGTTGACTCAAATACAATATTCTATGCAGAAACTTTGCAATATACATGAAAGCACTCATAAAAAAATACCGGATATTTACAAATTGCTACGTGCTGTTTATGAGATCCTTTTAATGAAGAAGATTATAATTGAAAGGTCAAAGAGCAGCAAAACTTTGAACTCTTAAACCATCATTTTATTAAAAATAGATGAAATGATCTGTCAAAATTCTACGAAGAGAAGCGTGCCTCATTTCTCGAGAAAAATATCACGAGTCATGGATTAATGTATCAAGAGAGAATGTTTTGTGCTAGTAACCTTGAGCAGCTAATTTTTAAGTACGTCTTATTTCAGAATCTAATAAAAGCTGTCACATGATATTTCAGTTACTACGCCATTGAATACAAGCGACATATTTGTTCACGATAATATCTTCTAAGAATTTAAGCATATATTGAAGACTCTTAATGTCTTTGAATTTCTTGTTAAAAAGCAATTGAATATTTATTTTATTCTTGCTAATTGATGTGATTTGTTGGACCAAATTATAGCGGAATAATAGACAACTTTTTCAAATAGATTATTTTCATGCTATCTTAAGTCAATATATTCTCAAAATAAATTGAAAACAGTTTTGTCGAATAAAAATCATCAGTTGCGTGTATGCCTACGAGAATAGGACAGCCAATCACAGACTATGTTTGCGCTTTTGCAGGAGGCCGCTGTCTTCAATGTTGATATATGTATGAAAACTTAATTTTTCGATTGGAAGTTTTCGTTATTATAGGTAACGTGTGTCTAAATAGCAGAATAATTTAGATTATGAAAATAACAACAACGAACCATAAGGAAATGTATTTATTTAAATATCGTTGTTTTGAATCCTTCTATTTATGTTACATTTTTTCTCGGACACTTTTAAGGGTAACTTTCATAGGAAAAAAATGTGATTTGGTTTCTTGAGAATTAGACTTTAACATTCCAGTTTTATTGATTTTAGGATTGTGAGGGACAGTAGATTAATATAAGAAATCATAACACGAATCATAGATTAGAAGCGACGCTTGTTTATCAATTTATTCTCGTTCGTTTTTATTAGGTCTTCTATCGATATAATGATAATTAGTATTGATTTAAATGATGTTAAACTTGTTTGAATTGGAAAGTAATTCTATGCAGAATATTGTTTTTTTTCTTTTTAATCCATAGCCAATCAGGGAAATCATCAGGAATGAAAACAATCAAAAAATAAATAACAGAATTCTTTAGAAACTAATAAGAAAAAACAATTTTTACAACGGTTTTCCGCATCAAAATGAAATTATCCCAGAATGAAAAAAAAAGAGAAACTTTCATGTTGAAAATTATTCTTATTTCGTAATTATCATGGAAGTGTTTAATTATTATCAAACTTGCATCAAAGTCGAATAAGAGTGTTTATAATTACTTTCACTAGCTAGTACTAGATGATTATTCAAAGTATCTATTTGATAAAGATCATTTATAGAACTATGCAAAATTTATTCTAGACACGGTGGAAAATAGTTTTGAGTTTAAGAATAGAGAGTAGAAAAGAATGAGTTTTTGATCGTTTTTAATGAAATGCATACTAGCTAATTAGTAATAGCTCATAATAGAACCGTCCCAAGTGATTCATGATTTTAGAATACATATGTGTTTCGTAACCTACTGACATTAAGATTAGCATATTGCTATTCAGTACAGGTCATGTTACTTTTGTTCTAGATCCATTCTATTATAATTTTCCCATTCGGTGAGTGTGTAGTAAAAATGTGAAACGAAGTTATTCGATAGAAAATCTAATTCATAGATAGATCTGATTGAAACTACAATAGCATATTAGTTTCAATAGTACTCAATGCGTCTATCGGATAATACATTTTGGTTACATTCAGATTTATGCAGTGATCGAATTTCTCATAAAATAGATCTACGCCAATTTTTTTCGTAACAAATTTAGTAAAAGAAAAAAATTTAATAAAATGAATATTATTCAGTAAGTGCTATGGTAGTAATATGAATTCAAACACGAGTGCGTCTTTTCTGTAGATAACACAAATCTCTATTCAGTCATGACTAATAATTCATTCAAACGCAAATAGAATTTCACCTAGAACTAAAGCTCACTTAATCTAATAAATTTAAAGTCACATCTTCTTTAGAAATCGAAACTGATTTTGCTTATTTTTAGTATTAAAATTCTGATTCAAGTATATTATTCATTAATGTATTTTTCTTTTTAAACACGTATCTTGTGATGATGATTTCAAGGTTTTTCACAATTATTTTCATGAAAACCTTTTTTAAATGTAATTATGTCAACGTCGTTCTAAGATAAC
Organism: Rotaria magnacalcarata; assembly: GCA_900239745.1. NCBI lineage: Eukaryota > Metazoa > Rotifera > Eurotatoria > Philodinida > Philodinidae > Rotaria > Rotaria magnacalcarata. The sequence continues at coordinate 46,258 of OENM01000178.1, forward strand.
TTCTTCCTCTATTCTTTAACCTTGCTATATTGAAAAAACATGTATTCGTCTTTATTTTGTCGTGCATGTAAATGCGGATAGTTCATCAAGCGAATAAATATACTCATTTACAGCGTTGATTTTTGAAAAGTTCATTATAACTCATGTTTTATATCTGGTATAAGATAATTTTAAATGCACGAAAAAATCTAAAAATTTCAGTTTTTACTTTAATGATAAAAATAACTACAGAATATTTTATGTTTGAAGCATAGTGCATTTTATTTCATATTCTATATTTTCATACAGATAACTCTTGACGCAAGAGAATCAGCGCACTCTGTACGCTATTAGTTTTATTTAAAAAAATGAAGAAAATTAATGAACTAATTTGATTTTCTTTTTGATCGATAGCTGAAAATAAAACATAAATATTCAAAACAACATCTATCGTTTGAGTCAAGAAATTTTATGAACTTCATTCCATTCTTATTGTATGATTTACTTAGATTGACCTAGTAAGATCTGGTTTCAATGGAATCATAGCGTGATAGCAATGCGTCTGGAAACTTTTAAGAAAAAGACTTATAACTTTCTAGATGGATTCAAATAATGATAAGGTAGAATCATTGACAATAACACCCTTAGACCCTCAAGAGGAATCAAAAATACCTGATGCACAAGTAAATCCTGCGACAATGATGATTTCCGTACCGAAATTTCAACTTGTTGATGGTACTGAGGAAAATGTTCTTGAATCAACAAATTTTGTTGCACCAACAGGTCAATCGCCAAAAGCTGCTTTTTCATCAATAATAAAGGGTGAGAGATCTTCACCAGATATTTTTGTACCACCACCATATACAACTGATCAGCAAAAAGCTTCGAATTCTCCGGTGGACAATCGATCGGTTGCTATATGGGTTAAATCAACAACAACCGAATCATCATCGCCAACAATTGAACGTTCACCATCTCTTCCTTTAACATTATTTGAACCGATAATACAACGTAGTCGTGGAAATTCGACTGTATCAACAATATGTGATCATCAACAATCAATAGTTTCTGATACCATGACTGTACCACAAATATCACTTTCAAATGATCTTCAGCGTAGTTCATCTTTACCAATCAATGATCAATATCATCGTAATGCGAATGAAGAAGAAGAAGAAGAAGAAGAAAAAAAAGAAGACATATCCATGAAATTTCTCCCAGTAACTGAATCAGAAGATTCAGAAATTGATAAAAACTCTAAATGCGTACAGTCAGAAGAAGAACAACAACAACAACAAATTCAATTTCAAGGTCGATCACCAACTACTCGAGAAAGTTCAAAAAAATCATCGAATGTTTCTTTTCATGCATCTGTCTCAACCGACTGTCATCCTAAACCGTCAGTATCTCACCGACGACGACGTACATCATGGAATACAACCAAGAACAAATCTACTGAATTTCAACGTTCACAATCTCAAGCAGTAAATCTACAACCGCAATCATTGCATTCTCAAATTCTTCGTAAACAATTTCGAACTACACTGTCCATGCCTAATGGTGCTTATGACCCATCCGGCGATACAACACGACAGTCATCTTATATGTCTGATAGTGTGTTTTTGTCTCCATCTAATACACACTCATCTTCATCGCGTAGTTGTTCACATTATTCTCCACATCCAAGTTTTTTAGCTATTCCATCATCGACTTCGAATCAATCATCAAATCGAAGTGGTACTGATTTAGTAAGTTTAGAAACAAATTCACATGAACAACTAAAAACATTCAGTGCAAATACTAATGAAGCTGTCAATGAAAAAATTCTACTTGATCGACATCTACGAAATAATCAAATGTCGACAACATCATCTGGAACACCTAGTACAGAAAATCTATCATCATCCAGTGATGATGAATTAAGTGGTATTAATAAGAAAATGAAACGTTTGCAAATTGATAATGGTGGAAAAAAAGGACCTATTGATAAAAAACGAGATATTTTAAAACAATTAATGTGGTTACTTGAAAAAAAACCAACAATTATTTCTCGATCTGCTTTGGTAAATCGACACCATTCAACTTCTCCAAAACAACAACATCAAAAATCAGCACCAAATCCATTTGTTGAAGTAATTAAAATATAAATTCTCATTTTTTTTTCTAGAGCGTATATTCGTTCTTAAATAAGCTATTTCTTATTGGTATTATCATCCCGACGGGTCAATTGTTAAATTGAAGACATGAGTTTGATGATGCACATAACTTAACATAGCAAAGTCTTTACAATAGCACTGGGAGTAGGGCCCGAAACTTAAATTGATTTGAAGAATTATTAATCACTATATTGTTGAAATTTTCTTCAGTAGAATTCTTTCGCATTTGATAAATTGAGTTATTAAGAATATCTTTGTTTGAGCATACCGAATAATCTATGTCAATATATATTTGTCTCGTCTTTTCATCAGTGGCGGAGCCAGGATTTTGGGCTAGGGGGGGGGGGNGGGGGGGGCTCAGTGAACATCAAAAGATTGGGGGCGAGGGGCCACTTTTAAAAGCATGCTTTAAGAACAGTTTTGACAGATCTTTCGGATTTTGACAATTCTTCTGGATTTTTTCCGGATTTTAAAAGTCTTTTTGCAGTTTTTTAGGGATTTTCAAAAATTTTATCGGATTTTTTGAGAATTTTGAGAGCTTTTCTGGATTTTTTCTGGGTTTTTGAGTTCGTTACCTGGCAGTACTTGATAAAACGTTAAACTGGAAACATTAATACACATTTATATAAAAAATGCATTTCTAAAATCTCGCTAGGGGGGGACGGGGACTGAGCCCCCTAGCCCCCCTCCTCCTGACTCCGCCACTGCTTTTCATGTGAATCATATCACAAAATGACGCTTGTAGGCTATTCACAGATATCTCGCCTGAACACAATCGTATGGAACTAATCAAATTTTTCTTTCAGTTTTGTTCATCATTTCATTCGAATAACGTACCAAGTTCCATAACACGGAAGGAGCCAGATATTATGCCGAAGATTGCAAATGTAAATGATCCGTCAACTAGATCTACTCCTTTACCGACATCTTTACAACTAACAAGTAGTGATCCGGTGCCTCAAAGTTATTCATCTTTACAAAGTACTCATTCAGATTTTATAGCCATGACACCATTAATGAATGCCCAGTCTTCAACAAAAAAATTAACTAACACAACAACAGCAACATCACTTTCATCGTCACTTCATCTACATCGAAAACGTGTTACTCATCGTCATAATCTTAGCGGATTCGCAGCTCTTACACGTGATCATAAAAATTCATCTCACAAATCAGAACAACAAACTAATATACAGACAGTACAACAAGAATCAGACTCCAAATCACCATTTACTCGTAATATAGAAGCTATTCTTAATGAACATTTAACCATGATTAATAGTTTACTTTCAAATTACTCATATAATACTGGTATACAATGTGCAACACAAACGTCGTCGATTCGAGATTTTCTTTATATGCGTTTAAATGATTTATCACAAAAGAATCCGATGAATGAACGATGCTCAAGAGTTGAAACAAAAGCATTTATTGATTTAATAAGCACTTTTCAAATGAATCGAGCTCATCATTATGGATTTTTAACTGAAAGTGTTAAAGATTTAATTACAATAAATCAAGATGTTATACAGCTTTCCAATAGATATCTTGAAAGTGAAGATGATGTAACCAAAGGTATGTTTCAAGGCGACAAATTACATCACAGAATAGCAAATCACTTTTCTGCTTTTTTCGTATAAGATGAAAAATTAATAGTCAAAATAAAACCATAATGCTATGAAAAAGAAACACTAGTAGTTAGAAAAAGAATAATCTACAAAAACTATCATATTTTAGTTTTTTCAGTCTATGAGCTCTCGATAATCTGTACGACTAGACGTTCTCTGAGACAAGATATATACGTAGAGATTAGTTCGTCGTTTCGTGTCCCGTACAAGAATAAATTCATTCTCTAAAAAAACATGAGTAAGCTAAGTCAAATGGTCTTGTCTAAGTAACATTTTTTTAATACTAATGAAAAAATCCGATTTAGAAGATATCAGTAAGTACGGCACGAAAGCAACACGCAAAGGTTTCTGAGTATAAATGATGATTCATGATATTCTGGTAGAATGAGATCAAATTTAGCTGATAAAAGCTGTTAGCGCAATCCCTGTGGCATTACAATGCGACACACGATGAAACTACTTTGTTGGAGTCCGTCTACCACGGTCTGTGAGCCTTTCCAGTTTTTCTACCACTTTCTTTAATCATACATGGAGCCTGTCGGTCATGGTCTGTGATGATCTGTGTAGTTTCTCTGTCACGGTCTGTATTATGATCTATGGAGTCGGTAGAGACCATCGCAGACCGTTACAGAGAAAATAATTAATTGTCTAATTATATAATTAATTAATTTCTCTGTAACGGTCTGTGGGACGGGGGGGGGGNGTAAATTCCAGCTTCGTCGAATTCTTTTTCCGCCGACTCCAACTTCGCCGAATAAAAATCTTGACCGAAAAATATCGAATCAAATTTGATCCATTCTATATCTAGAATTTTATCCTAACTAACTACTTTAATAGTAACTTGCTTAATTAACCCCATCTGACTTGGCAACCCTCTGAGTTGATAACCAACTGACTTAGTAACAAACTGAGTTGATAACCCACACCCACACTCACGGCCACACCCTCACTCACATCTAAACCTGTTGGCATCTGTTTGAACAAGGCAACAGATGTAATTGACTTGGTTACCAACTCAGATGGAGTTAATTAGTCAAATCACTATTAAAGTAGTTAGTTAGTTAGGATAAAATTCTATATCTAGAATGCATCGAATTTGATTCGATATTTGTCGGTCAAGATTTTTATTCGGCGAAGTTGGAGTCGGCGAAAATAAAATTCGGCGAAGCTGTACTAATTCGTCCGAATGTTTACCCTATATACTTCAGCACTCCTTTCAGATCGTGTTTCACAAATAGTATTGTTAGAATTTGAGTGTTGAAAAATAGTATAACTCTAACAAGAAAATTTATTTGAGAATAGATAGAATGTTCCGAAGGACTTATTTTTTAATTATTAACTATTCGCTATACGCTAGAGTGTTGATCTCATCGTTGCATATCCTCACCATTATTTTAATATATAAAGATGTCAGCTTATTTAATCATATTCTTGTGTACTCGCCAACTCAATATAGTCATCCGTTAAAAGTCAAGTTCAAATTATGTACGAAGAAAGCGATAAAGCATACTTATCTTGAACCATGATGAAGTCTTGCTCTCAGATATAGGATAATTCAAATTCTATTTATTGTGATTTATTCTCGAAAACGTTTTCTAATTTTTAAGAAGTAGAAGCCATCTAAAAAGTGATTTCTTACTCTACAATGTGTTCCTGTAATTCTGGAAATAATTTTTATTCTAGTAGAAAACGCTAATCATGCGAGTTAATGATTATCATTCTTTTATGATTTAGATGGTCACATGGCTAGTAATGAATCATCAGAGACATCATCGCCATCACTAACTCGTAATACAAGCACTGAACCAAAATATGAAATTAATAGTGATGGCATATCATTCAAAGATAGTCCATTACGCTTTTTTCGTACACTATCACAAGATTATATTGAAGATTGTGAACGAACTGAAAATGATCTTACAGAACTATTTGATTTAGCTGATCAACAACATATACTTTACTGTTTAAAACATGTGGATAGTGGTCATACAAACGATACGCTATCAGTATTTCATCGCCAATTAGATGCACTCTTTGTTTGGTACAATCTTTATTATGAATTAACGACATCGGTTAGAAAAATAAGTGGTCTCTTACGTTGTGATGATTGTGAAGATTGGCCAAACTTACGTTTTCGTTCGATGGTAACAAGTCGTGAACGTAAAGCTAAACGAGCAAATGAGTCTTTTGCTGATTACGATTCGACAGGCGATGAAGAAGAAGAAGACGAAGAAGACGATAGTGGTGACGATGATGAAGTAAAATTAACTGAAGAAAGCGATGAGGAAATCGAATCAGAAGATAGTGACGAAAGTGATATTCTACCAAAAGTATGTTTAAACTCATCAAAGTATAATGAATTCAGGATAAGAGAAAGTTTCTTAACGAAAGAAATGGTTCATTTTTCAATCTATTCAGATACCGCCGACGATTCTCATACAGGATTTATTTAGATATTTGAATAAAAACAATAAAAGATTGGATTAGATTATGATATCCAACGTTCAAAAAGTCTAATCATGAAAACATGATGTGCGGAATTTTTAAAGACGATGTTCGAACTGAAAAAAGATGTCTTTCGTGATCCAGTGTAACTTTGGGAATTCAATCGTTTTCTTTGGTTTTTTTTTCTAGAGCCGTTGGCCTGAAGAACCTCTTGATCATTTTTCTCGTCTTAAAAGTAATCGAACTCATCTTCCATATAAATTATTTTAATTTTTTTAAAATAATTTAGTTTCTGATGACTCAAATCCAAATGAAACAAACCCTAAAACCACTAAATTAAATCGTATCGATTGTTACCGGTAAGCATGAGAAAACTATTTAGTTTTTTTTCTCGCTTATCATTTAGTTTTTCTTAGAAATTTTGTTTACTATATGGATAAACGTTCTTATCAAGTTAAATACGATGGTTTAGCAAGAACATTAATTGAACGTGTTGCACCAGTTCTTGTTAAAGCTCGTCTTGCTTTATTACAAGCAAATGATCGGCGTAAAGTAAAAGTTGAACAAGTTCTTGCTGGTCTATCACTGTGTGAATGCCCATCATCGAGCGGAAATAAATCAGAATCGAAAATAAATATTACAAGTGATGATACTGAAGATAAACTTATCGATACAGATAATCCAGTTGAGGAAGACACAACAACAAATCTCAATATCGGAGAATTAACAATCGAACAATGGCTTTTCAGTGTACTAAAATCATGTCCAACAATAAAAACAGTATGTTCGTATACAGAAGATATTCTAAAGCAAAATTGGCTGGAACTGCATCAACAATTAGGTTTACCTTCATTGCTACCATTATATTTTTTTATTATTAATGTTCTACTTGATGTTATGAATGAATGTTTAATACTTTATCATAAACCTTACATGAATAATGCTACGGTTGAAATAGATTCTCTTTGTCGACAACAAGTAAGATAGGAAAAAGGACTCATCTATTATCTATATTCATTTATTTATTCTTTTTTCTGAGCTCAGCTGGTTCGTGAAGCAAAATTAGTTTTAAGGTGAGTTCAACAAACGGAAAAAAATTCGCATTTCTTTTTTTTTAAATTTTACATATTCTATCTAATAGAGATGCGTTAGCAACTCGTTTATACAGTGTACGTATGATGGAACAATTTGTTTCACATCGGCAAATAGTTGATGAACTGATGGAATTCGACGAAAATACACTTAAAATTTATACGGTTTGTTGTCGGTTTTTTCAATACGTTTATTAATGGTAGTGTTTTTATTTTTGTATTTTAGCATTATAAACAATTTTTAAGTACAGTTTGTATTAATCGCTCATTTGGTGGACACGATGATGACATGATGATTATGAATAATGAAACAAATACAGATTTATATTATTATGTTGATGAAGAAACATCAGAATTAATTAAAGAATATTATTTTTCACGAGATTTAACAGTGACATTAGGAAATCGTAATGAAATTCGTGATCTGTGCATTGATTTTAGGTAAATAGGTTATATTGAAAAAGTTTTATATGTTTTCTTTTTCTGACTATTTGCAGTACTTTAATACAACGAATATTAGTACAATTGAAAGAAGAATTAAATGGTAAAACGGAAAAATACTATCAAGCATTTACAATTAATATGAGTAATACATCGAAAATTTATGATGCATCTTCTTCGGCTGAGTAAGATTGAACAAAATATTTCTTTTCCATTTCTTGAATTACAGAATTCGACTAGTCATTTTGTTTTGAAATAATTCACTTCGTATGCAACAAAATCCGATGAGGTTTATAAACAATTGTAGATATTTGCATCATTGTCCGAAATCTAGTCTAGAAATGTTAGAATAGCTTTCCATCCACTGTGATACATTTTCTTAACTAACGATCAGCAGAATCCCCGCTTTTGTCATACTAGTTGTTGAACTGTATTATCGGAACTGTTTTGAGGAATATTTCTGATCAAACATCTGATATTAAAAATAAATATTTCCATCCTTTGGCGATTTTTCTTTGGGAGATAAACTCCCTTTAAATACTTTATTTTATATTCAAAAGACTACTTTTATAGATTGAATTCTGGTCATCATCGATTCAATTCTTCTGAGAGTAATTCACAAAAATATATCCAGTAATAATTAGCGTTGGTTTGACTCATTACCTAGTTCTTTGGTAGCAATTCTTTCGATCGGAATCATTTAATAGTTCTAATTCTGTACATCAACTTTAAAACGAATTAGTTCATCTTACTAAATTATTAGGATGATAATTTTGTATAGGATTTCTTTACTCTTTTTCTTGTAGTGTAATATCTGAATCCATAAAGCCGCCTTCATTTGTTGTATCGAATAGTGTTCCACATGATATTCATCATAGTGAATTTTCATTATGTGACTCAACAGCATCATTTTCTGATCAAAAAAAGTAATTCAATAAACTTGCGAACTGTTTATTTTTCCTCTCAATTGTTTCAATCTTGTTTCTCTCTCGTATCTAGAAACGATATTATTTCAAGTACACGCGAATTTCGTCGAGATTTCGATACAATAAAACAACGTGCAATACGTGTTTGTCAATTAGCAAAAACTCTTATTGTTGTAAGTTTATTCGTAGAATTTTATGAATTTTGTTTTCTACCAATTGGTTTTTGTCGTTAAGGATTTTTCAATTGCGGCTGAATTTAGATGTGCTAATCATCATGGCTTATGGCAGCAACTGCTACAAAATTCTTATACTCAAGTTAAAATTTATTTGAGCAGAAATGTAAGTTCATCGATGTTTTCAAATCAAATATAAACATACATACTTTCGTTTAAAATTAGTACGTCGATGATTTTGATAATTTTCATGTATTTGTTCCGCCTTGGCTATCAGCAGATAAAGATCAAGTCGAAAGATTATTGAGTATTGTATGTTCACAACAAATTGTAGTAGATGAACCATGCAAACCTAAAACAGAAACACCACTATGCTATATGATTTTTGTACCCAAGAAAAATTTTAATCGACACAATTATGAATGGACAGGAAAAATTTTATACATTCAACCGAGTGAAAGTACAAAATTAGCATTAAATTCCATTGAACTTAGCTCATTACATTTGGTTGTTAATCGATTTGATCATTGGAATAATGCTGTTAGTTTATTTAATTCACATGCTGGATTAATGAATGTTGAACTAATCAGAAAATTGCCACGAGATGAAGATATTCGTGTAACATTTAATCAATTATCTGTATGTATCTCCTGTTCTTCTTTGTCCATAAGGTAATAAATAAATATTTCGATTTCCTTTTTTTTCATAGGAGTATGTCGAAAGATTGAGTACTACATTAACTGATCTTGTTCGTATATTAAATACACTCTGGGATCAAGATTCAACAAAACTTTATCTAACAGAAATTGTTAAGTTTGACGAACATACAATTGAATCGAAATTAGTTGATCTTGTTCTATATATTTATAATTCGGGTTTTGATCTATTTCGTCTTTTATCCGAAGTTTTACTAACTATACCAACAAATAATCATGATATCTTTGAAAAATTTGTTAGCACAATGAATGAATTCTTTTGTCAATGGTGTAAATGTGTAGCGAAAAAATTCAAGCACACGTCAATGCAACAAACTCGAACAGTTAGATATAAAGTCTTCAGGTAAAAATTAAAAAACAAACAAACATGAATTTCTTACAGGAATTTTAATTAAAAATTTAGTCCAAAATGGCTTTCACCTGGAATGAGCTTTTTGCGTTTTCTAGCAGATTCAACTCATCTACAATTACTTTCAAATGATGATTATAAAAAATTAACCAAAGAAATGCCCGCTGCTCTTGATGTTCTTTATGGAAATTCAGGAGCGAATAATTCTTTAGTTACATTAAAAGGTAAAATTTTGTTTGATTTTTATTGTTAATAGACATTTCCTGTCTTTCTCAAAAGATACTACTTTCCTAATTGATCGTACGTTTCCTAACATGAATGTTGGTAAGAATACGGAAAAGCTGGTTTAAAGTTTTCTTAATGCGATTTCATTTGATTATTTTAAATTACATTAAATCTATTGATTTTCATATATTGTCTGCATATTTTTCTAGTGCGTTCAAATAGTGTTTCGTCTACATCAACAACATTGAGTCGAACACGTATTAATTAACATATAATTTGCATATTTAAAATAAAAAAAAAACAACTATCGTTCACTTTTAGGTGGACATCGAAGAAATGAAAGTGGTGGCCGATCTAATGAATTAATGTCTTCAACTTTCATTACACCTCGTGAACGTATCATACAGAAAATAAAAAATCTTGAACATGATTTAGAAAAAAAGTTTCGTGAGCGTAAACAAATTGGTCATATATTTAATAATGCAACAACAACCAATGGACCAACTCCAGATCCTGTGATATCACTGAAAATGCGGAATATCGATTTTCCATGGCGTCGTGGTACACGTATTGGTCGAGGTGGTGCTGGTGTCGCTTTCCGAGCAATAAATTGTTCAAATGGTTCGATTGTTTGTATGAAAGAAATACATTTATCACCCATAAATTCATCATCATCAAGTGCATATCAGAAAAATCTTCGACGTATTGCAGAAGAAATCGATATGATTATGTCTATTAATCATCCAAATATTGTACGATACTTTGGTATTGAAAAATATAAGGTAGAGAAAACATATGACAAAAGAAAATTTCTTTGTTCAACCTTGAGGTTTCGTTTTCCGTAGAAAACAATTTATATTTGTATGGAATATTGTTTATCGACAGTAAACGAATTTTTGAATGATATTCGATCATTTGAAAAACGTCAACGTATAAAAAGAAAAAATGATGCTCTATGGAGTGATTCAAGTGATCAAGATGAAGATCTGAGTACAGGTGGTATTCGTTTAAGCTCATCACTTGATGTTAAGGAACATGTTCGAGGATTTGTTAAACAACTGTTACAAGCTTTAATGGCTTTACATGAACTTTTTATTGTTCATTGTGATGTTAAAGGTGACAATATATTTATTGCAAATGAAAATGGAAATTATATTGTCAAATTAGGTGTAAGTTAATGTTAAAATGAATAGAATTATTTATGTGAACATTACATTTCAGGATTTTAATTTATCACATCGACTTGGCATCGAATCACGATCATCCGATGCCAGTGATTCACGTAGTACACAAAAAGGAACTATATGTAAGTTATTTGAGACATATTCACTGTACCACTGGTTGGCCGAATTCGTTTTATTAATTTCCTCAAAAATCTAAAATCTTCCACATCTTTGGTACGTTTTCTATTGTTTAGTAGAATGCATTTTTATGAAAATTGAGTAGGTTATAATATTTAAACACTTACGTTAGTTTTATTGCTACGAGAACTGGTATAATCTTTTGCGCGAATCTCCACTAATATGCTTTCAATATCAAGCTATAGAATCGAATGTTGAATATGACGCATAAGGGATACTCATGCGATCCATTTACGGGTGCACATGAACATGTTCTCACGCCCACATCCTTATAATCAGTCTATCTGATGAGCTTCTAATTAACGCACGTAGCGCGACGCAAACGTCGCTAAGCCCTCTGCTGAAAGGAGAATAATAAATGGTTATGTAATTCACAAAGAGTATTAATGATCTGAAAAATATTATGCGATTGTGTTTGTAATTGATATGAAATAACATGGGGCTTCTGAAACCCAGAGTCTGAGTTCCAAAGTACTATTGTTTCGCAGTTGGGATATAGTTCATATGAGACAACGTGTTGGTAATCCATTCTGCACGAGTTTTGGACTAGTCCGGTATATTAGGAGGAAAAAGTGTTAGAATCTATTCCGTGATTCGAAGGTGATAGCCTTTAGTTGCCCGATGCGGTCGACATTAAAATGGTGTCGCAAGGTTTTGCTAAAGAAAAATGCCACTTTTGTTGAATTTCTAGCCTGAAAAAATTGAGATTGAAGATTGAACAAGAGCTCAACATTTTATGCGTTTTACTGGCTAAATATCAGCATAAAAAAGGCGAACCATACGAGAGCTGCAGTCAGAATACTGTATTTAGACTAAGTTAGCACTGAAATTAGCGATTAGATTCGCCAGTTAGTCTGAGTACTCATGAATCCATATGAATACGCCAGTTTTCTTCCATCAAAATACATACAAACACAGACACGAACACTCATTTTATTTTATTCAAGTCTAGCTATGCCCAAGAGAGCCTTAATTCAATAAGTGAGATTTTATGTAAAACGTATCTGTCAGCTGTTTTATACTGACAGAAAAATTGTTATCAGAGTTGGTTTGAAAAAAATTAAATGCTTTCACCATTTTCGACCACTGTTTCTACCAGTTAGATCCAGACAGTGTGCATTCTCTTATAAATCCCCATAGCCTGATGAATACTTCCATTGAAATCTAGTCCCATAACAATTACTATCATCTGTTTCCAAAAGTCGATGTGCCCTCATTTTCATACTTTCATTTATTCTATTTTTTACAAGTCATAGTATCGACTAGGGGTATGACAGCTCAGTTTCAGTTCCGATCAAAAGAACTGTTTTATCTAAACTTAGATCTGAAAACAGTTATACCCCTAGTATCGACAAGCGCAGCGAGTTCGAAGTTCTATGGAAAAAATATTTATTGATGAATTTCTAACCTCAAACAAGCCAATTTGATGAGACCTAGAAAAAACATTTGAGCTTTTGAATTCATAGCACTAGGTACTCTTGATGTTAATGACTCAGACTGAACCTGCATTAATACTTGTGAACAGCTAAATCTTCAAGAGACTACAAGACCAGAAGTCCACCTTATTTCATATGACACTCCCTTCAGCCGAGGGAGTTAACAATTGACAACTGCTGATGGGTCACAAATACGTGTTTCCAGTTGAATAAATTTCGGAGATTTCCCCTTTTTCGGATCCTTTTCATGCAACTCAGGCTAATTTTACTGATAAAATTGTAAATCTTACATTTTTACTTCAACTTTTCAAACTTAGTCCTCACACTACACACATTTCTTCACCGAAAGCATCCTCTAAAAACCACGATGTTCACAAAAACTAAAACATCATTAACAGCACCCTGCGAACGGGAAAGGAGAATAGCATACGCATTGAACTAAAAATGTTACAGAATATTCATCTCCAGTAAACCTAGCTGTAGGAAACCTTCAGATAAGTATCTATATTATCCTTGTCACGAGTTATAAATTGTCGAAGTTACTTGACAAGTAGATTTTTTTTCATTATTTGATGAATCATAAAATGTTAAGGCCTGAATGATTCGAATTGAAAATTTCATTCTAAACTGAACTTATCGAGACGTATGTCTTTCACAAATCTCAACCCAATTGGGCGAGCCGCTATTTAGGTACAACCCTTGCAAATTTGCTCTTGGTCGAACTGCTTATACTTTCAGAACTCTATGAATCATCCATGGAAACTCGGGGTTCGATATTTTTTCAAAACGGCTTCTGTCAAAATTTATCGGAGTCTTATGTCTATACCAAATCTTAAATTGAGCAAAAATGAAATGGCTTCGATTGAACAGACTCGATCGTTGGTTGCTAGAAATCGATGACACGGGTGTNCGTTCGCTTTAAGGACATTTTCTTGCTGGTCGTTCGCTTTATGTGTAGTGCGCATAAAGCGAACGGCAAGTATTTTTTTATTAAATTAATAAAAAATTGAAATTAATTCCAATTAAGCTTAACTGCTAGAATATGATAGAGCTGAATGAGACGAATCGAATGATATCATTTTCAAGAAAATTCATTGAAGTTTTCGGACCGGAGCGAGCAAATAGTTTACGTTTTTATATTTTGCTTGTTTTTCACTGGACCGTTCGCTTTAAGAACATTTTCTTGCTGGCCGTTCGCTTTGTGAACATGTACGTAAAGCGAACGTTTTGACATCTCGACTTTATACTGCTGATTGCTCAACTATATTTTTAGTTACGAACTATATTTTTATATGAGCAGATGCAGAATTTTGTGCTCTTTCCCATGGAATAATAATAATAATTTTAAGAGGCAAAATGGGTCTGATATAAAATTAGAATGAACACCCCTATATCGTCCGTTCGCTTTAGGGACATTGACTCTACTATTTTTCGTTATATAGATATATGTAGAGAACGCAAGAAAAACAAATGTGACTATATCTGTAAATTCTCTTGCGTTCTGTGTAACGAACACACGAACGAACATTTGGTCGTTGTAGCTGCTCAGCGCATTACCCTACAAGTAACGCGGCGTAAGCGCCGCTGACTCTCCGCGGAAAGTATAGAATATTTTAAAAAAGCATTATAACCAGGTTAGTTTTAGAGTCTTATAATTTCATTTGTTCATCCCCCTACTGGATAATCATTGATGGAAATGTGGTTCTAAAAATCCAGATATGATCATAGTCATGGAACATCTACGTTTTCGCTTTCTTTCTACCACAATCTAGAGGGCTACCCAGATGAATGAATCCGACAACGGATCTTATCGAACACTATGGGTTCCAACCAGGGGTGCCCCGACCATTCCAACTTTGGGGGAGGGGGGGGG
>OENM01000178.1:61269-81698 GCA_900239745.1 Rotaria magnacalcarata
TAAGTTTTATTTTGTAAAACACAATGTAAGACAATTTTTCGAACATTGGGGGAGTTACACTCTCCCCCCCTCCTCCAGTCGGGCACCCCTGGATCCGACTCCCCGACAAAATCTGATAGGATTGCTGGATACGGACTTATTGTCGGCTCCGACGGAAAAATCATTTTCTTATTCACGAACAAATAAGCGTTTTCAGCCATCAGAGCGCAAGGACGATTCGTTAGAGTTGGATTCCGTTAAAATGCAATATCGGATCTGATTGGATCCAATACCAAGGATCCAACTGTATGTCCGTGTCCAGGAATCCCATAAGATTTCGTCGATTTTATTGAAATACATATGGTATTCGGATATTCACTGTCTGACCCTTGTCGGAATGATTCTCCTGGTTATATTAAAATATAATTTTTGAGCAGCTTTACGCCAGCCGTCCAAGAATTCTGCATAAGCAAAGACTATCGATATAGCACTATCCAATCAGTTTCTGTGGTACGAAAGTTGATTTTCATCAATATTATGTTCAACGGCTAGTCGTGACCATGTTCTAATATAATTACTTCGTAGATAGATTAGCACATCATACAGATCATCTACATCATTTTGACTACTTTCAAAAGCCTCTTTCCATGGCAACTGGCAAAATACTATCACTCGATAACATACCAGTGATCCACCTCAGAGTTCAATTTACTCACTGTTTTCTTCGACCAGAAGGACCGACTCGGTCGACAAAGAACGAGCCAGCACCAAAACGTAAATCTATAGATCAGTGACATGAACAGTGTATCGAAAACGTTTCATGCAGCGGCTAGTCGTTCATCGGCGCCCCTAGGGGGTGCCACTCTCGATTAATCGCCATCATTATTAGCTACACTGTATGAAAAATAGCACGACTCAAAATTTCAATAAACTGATCGCGTATTCGGAATCCCCAACCCCAAAACCTGCCAGACAAACGTTTTAGCGCATTTCCATGAAGGAGGTCACAACTAATTTTTTTTTGTTCTGTGCGAACGAACGCATTTAACTCGTTTTTCGTAATGCCCTCCTTTCAGTAGAGGAAACTTTCAGTATAGGGAATAAAATGAGTAATGTTGTTTACTATTGTTCACAAAACTTTTATATAAATCGAAATCGAAAAAGATCATATAGGATATTGATACGGATCAATTTGTACATCTGAACTTATCACAATTTTGTTTACGTCTACTAGACTTCAAACCTCCAGAACCAGAATATGTTTACAAATCTGATATATGGGCACTTGGTTGCACTATAATAGAAATGTTAACTGGCAAAGTAAACTTTTAGAATAAAAGATTTCGATTAATTGTTTAATAATTTTAGTTACCATGGGCAACTGTAACACGTCCACCTGAAGATCAATTCTATATTCAAAATCAATTATTAGCAAAAAAAGGCCCACCTATTCCAGAGGAATTACGAGGGCAAAAAGAAGCCTACGAATTTATTGAATTATGTTTAAAGCCTGATCTAGAACAGCGTCGATCAGCTAGAGAATTACTTAGCCATCCATATCCTCGTGTTCGGATCGGTAAAAATTTTATTATCTATTTATTTTCATTATGTTCGTTTTCTTTTTCTTTTTTGGAAAATAATTAGATTCTTAAGCTCAACGCGAAGACTAAATAATCTACATGCAAGCAAAAAAATCCTTATTCAACTTTCAAGTCAGATTATACACTATAATACGATTAATGTTTTGATAGTATCTTGAGTAGAAAATAAAACTCTTGATAATATACAAAGCTACAGTTTTGCTTACTATGTGATTTATGTGTGAAAATTGTCTTTTTTTATTTTTTTAAAGTCGAAATATTAATTTTACCATAATCTTTTCAATAAAATTTTTTATTCATTCATCTACGTTAAATAGCCTAATGAATATATTCTAAATGTACTAGAAATAGATTGTTAATGTTTATAGCTAAATAATGCTGCATGCATTTGAAGTAAAATAACTAAATAGTTTTAAGTAGGTAAAGGCATTTCTCTATGGTAATTTCTAATTGATTCGATTATGATAATAAGAAAATCGTTAGACTTTAATGCGATAATGTTTTGATCTGATAGAGGAATATCGATACTGACTAACGGCTAATGCCTTAATATTTTCTCTGAAAAACTTGAAAAAAAGCGGTCAAAATGATAGGCATTAACAATTAAATATTGAACAAAAGACCAGGAAGTGAAAACGTCGACTAAAGGGAAAATATAAAACGGTGGAATTATTTTTAAACAATATTAAAGATAAGAATAATTCTATTTGATGCTAGGGATCAAAACAAACTACACAAAAATAACTCCACGCTGAAAAATTCTAACTGAGTCGTTTGTATGATCACAGTAATGCTATGTGTTCATACAACAGTTGCTGTGCTACGATTTCATACTCTTTGACCCGCCCGTAAGACGGTTTAAATCATTATTAATAAAGATTTCGGACTTTTATTCATTTGCGTGGTTCCTATGCATATTTTCATTTCGACAGTTAACTTTCGTCGACTTTTCCCTTAGGGTATTCTTCTTTTCTATTAACGAGGGATTATAAATGCAGCAATGAGAATATTTATAAGTATTGCATATTTAAATTAAGACTCTTTTGATAATTAGTAAATTATTTCAATGGAATTACATAATAGATAGGTCATATTTTTTCTAAAGGTCACTTTGACCGAGTCTATCATCTTCTAATTGTAATTCTATTGAGGGAATATACCATTATCTTGAATTCTCTCTTGCTATATCTGATTCATTAATCATGAAATAACGATTCATTGTTTCCACTTGTCACAGTAGAAGAGACTTTCAGCATTACGTTCCTGTTCGATTTGTGTCACGCCTAGAATATAATACAGTAATACGAGAGTTTGAAACAGCATAAGAAGATAATATTTGTAACAACAAATAAATGAGAAAGAAATGAATTATAAAATGTTGTCTGGTATGGATAACTTATTATGAAAACACATGAAAGAAACGCCCTGATGTGTGAATAGTGGGTTCAAGTGACAACACAGAAAAAGTGCATCGTTGATAAGAATATATCGTAGCGTGAAATCTGAAGTAGTGAAGTATTTGTGGATGTTTTTGCTTCTGTTGGTTCATCAATAATTATTATTTCTCGCCTAATGATATTGTGATAAACTTGTTTGAAATATGCCTTTGATTCATCAAAAGAAAATATTTTACCTCGTTCGACTTTCAACTTTCAATGAAGTCATTATATTGTTTACGCCATATTTTATTCACTGTAAAAATAAAAATAAATGATACATAGATAAGCAAAATTATTCATTGAAATTTTTCTTTATTGAATTTAGTCAGCGTGCTAATTGTCAACAGGTTTAAACTATAATAGATGACATTGTTATACTGTCTGGTATTAGCTAGGGGGAAACAGCAGACTTTTGAACTTCAAGTTACTTTCAGCTACTTTAAGCTACTTTAAGTAGTTTACTTTGAAGTACTTGAGATTACTTCAACCTACTTCAGCTGCTTGGTCCTACTTTGAACTACTTCAAGCAGTCTACTTTGATGTACTTTGACGTACTTTTCTACTTCAAGTCTGCCGTTTCCCCCTTGGGTATTAGTCTTGTCAAGAACAAATATAAAAATTGAAAGTGCATTTATATTAACTTGCAAACAAAAAAAAAGCAAATCCGCATATGATCAAAATGGTTTCAAAGTAAAACCACAGAGCAGATGATTATACAGCATCAATAATATTTTATCTTCTAGCAAGTAGCTAAATACATCGAATGACTAAAAGTTGAAAATTGTAAAAATGTGAATAACCATCGTTTCTACATTTAAGACAGGCATGAAGTGAAAGTGGGGCATTTGACTACTTTTCATAGAAAATAAAATGAATACTACTCCTGAGACATAAAAAAAGATGACTACACAAGATTTAAAATGAATAATGATATTTATCTTGTTGTCATTGCTCGTTGTCTTTAATCATATTTTGCTTTGTTATTGAAATCCTTTCCTTCTGAAAGCAAGCGTAGTAAATAGCAGCATGAATTATCTTAAAGTACATTACAGTCGAAATTAAGAAGAAATTATTAAAATGTTTTTCTAGCACGTATTTATCGATTTGTATGAAATATATCTTCATTATACACTAAGTATCCCGATTCCGGCTAAGGACGTCATGAAAAGGAAATTCTGCTATTCTAATAGCTCAACTCATCTCAAAAATAAGTTAAGATTCAAGCATTCTGAGCATAATCATAGTTGATATGTAATAAAAGAATATAATTATTTTATGTCCAAGACATCATTCTTGTATTGAACTGCAAGTAGAACTTTTAAATACTTTATACACTAGGCTGAGCACTCCTGTTTAAGTATTTAACAGAAAAGAAAATTAAACCTCTTGGGATGATCAATTAAATAATGCTAATTTCCCTCTCTCTCTCTCTCAAGATTCTTCTTTTGTAGTGTAAAACATAAGAATACGTTAAATAATAAGCTTTTATTTTCATCATTCTAACTTTCGTTATTAATTATTTGTATTCAGAAGATGATTCAAGAATCTGTTAATTCCAAAGAATGCAAACGTACTTTGACGTTGTAAATAACAAACGAAAAAATATGAATAGCCTCAACTAGACATTTTTTGTTTCGATCTAGAAGACAACTTGAACGTTTATTTTTGTTCTTAGTTTCATAACGAACAGTTATGCATCTCTTTCTATTGGTTATATGCACAAAAATAAACCATCGTTTGATTGGCTTTCTTTTTTTAGAGCAGTTTCATAATGTTTTACTAGGGTTAAAATCTATTCTAGCCAGGGATGTGCCGAAAGGAAAAAAGTGGGGGGGGGGGGGGGGGCCCGNCCCCCCCCCCCCCCCCCCCCCCCCCCCTTGTACCTCCCATGGGCACATCCCTGATTCTAGCTTTTTTTTTTATTCAAGTGAAGAAGAACCATGTAAATTATTCTAAGCTCCGTAATTATGACATGAGTCATGTTTATTCTATGTAGTTATTTATTTTCTCTTTATATATAATAACAAAGAAGATGTCATCAAGTTGATGCTACTTGTTGATATGAGAAAAAAGTTATTTCTCATAGCTCGAAAGAAAAAAGAATAATAAACAACTAAAATCTTATCCTGTGTACTTCTCTTCTATTCATTGATGTTGTTCTCTCTCAACAATGATTAGCTAAACGTGTAATAATCCACAGAAAGAGAGACAAAGAAACATTTTTCTTCTTCTTCTATATCATCGCTGCTGCTTCATTGTCGCTCTAATTTGTATATAAAGCGAGGTCCAAAAAATAATTCTTCAAGGTTTGTTTTCAATTTATTTTCTTGATCCGGTTTAAGTGAAAAGGCAAAAATATAAGCGAATATGGTTATTAGAGTCTGAGTGAGAGAGAGAGAATCTTCAGATAATAGATTATACAGGATAATAGAACAAATGATTTCCGAAAACTTGAGATATTTCTGAGTTATCTTTTACTATAGACGAAATATTTATGAACCTTCAGTGATCTTGTTGTATCTCAATCAAAATACTTCATTAAAGCGATAAAAACTTTCCTATCATTGATAACTATTTTTGTCTGTAAGATCTAAAGAAAATAACATATACAGATCGTAGTAAGTATTTAGAACAGAACTTTTGAATTCTTTAAAAATTCTATCCTTGCAAAACTGATAATAGTTCTCACTGGTTTTTGTTCGTGTAGATTAAACTTTACTCTCCTAGAATAAATATTCGGATTCTCTTTTTAGTACTATATTCATATCGGAAGGCTTTAAAACAAACTTTTTGATTAATTCTAGTATCGCGCCCTAATTTATGTGAATCTACAATTAGACACGAGTAGCATTTTTAAATTATCCTCTATGGAATTGACTTATTATGTGGAAAACTCGAGGCTCCATCGAGTATTAGATTTTCAGCTAGATTTGTATATATATAAATAAAAACAAAGAAGTAAGGTATAGTCATGATCAATCATATGAATTATGTATTTCATATTACTAAATTAATTTTCAAATAAAGATTGATTATTAACTCAATTTACGATCAATATGACTTATCTAGAGCGAAATAGAATACTTCAGAAAACATTAATAAGCTATGAGTAGGGATTACATTGAAGAATATTGTACTTTAAATATTTCTAATACCTAGAGTAGACCTATTTTAGTATGAAGAGAACTATGAATAGGCAAGCAAGAGAACAATCGAAAGAACATTTCAATAGAGAATCGTTTTTCTTCATGTTAGCTATGTAGATGATCTAGACAGTGATGAATTTCAAGATTGCTAGCTGAAATAATATTCTTTTCAGCAAAACACGACTTCGATGAGTCAATAGGATGTACAATGTCACTTGAAAAAACATTTTTCTGCAATGAGCGCTCCCATCGCTATTGTTCTTTCATTGAATTTGCATGTTTTCTTCAATAAACAATAGTAAGATGTGCGTTTTCTTCTCTTTTCTTCCTTTGTTTTTATCTTTTGTCAAAACTTTTCTTGGTCGAATGTTTTGTCTTGTCAGTAATTGATAAACATTAATGAACATGTTTGGTTTTTCAAAGTTTTGATTATTTAAACAGAGCAACAACAAGACAACTGAAAGCTTTTTTTACGCAAAGACGAATAAAACAGGCGTTATCATCCTTTGATGATAGATCTATTATCCATAATCGGATGTAAATACATCTCATATTGCAGTTTTTGTTATTATCGTTTGATTCTGTATTCTTGATTGACATCCGTTGACAACTAATAATTGAGCGTAGACGTACTTTTCTCGTTTTGTTAACTCTAACCCTATTTCTTGACAGAATAGATGTTCTTTGAATTTTTGGAAGAAAGAAAGAAGAAATATAATAAATAAAGTCAGTACATTAAGACCATTATAGAATGCATCTGCTATTGACTATGAGTAATGATTTCGATGATGTGAATAATCAAGAAATTGAGTTATTCCAGAAGCTTTCTATTGTGAATAAATAAGATTTCATTATGAATTTATTCATCTACATGTTTACTCTAAATAAGAGAAGAAAAGCCGAAAATACTTTTTTCACTTGCTATTTCTATAGTATGAACGTGGCAGTACAACGCACTCGATCGTATTGTTATTAGACGAAATGAAAATAGATAAGAACTTAAGCCAACGTTGTTGAGCAACAGGCGACTCGTCTATTTTAGTTTTTTGTATGATTAGCATCATTGATTGTCAAAAAAAAATGAACACTTGCAGCATATTTTAAGTAAGTTTCATTTTTGAAAATCACAGTATACGCATGCTGTAAGAAACAGCTTAATGTTTATTGATAATTGCTAAAATTTTGAGAGAGAAAAAACAAAGATTTCTTTTGAATATAACAATGTCGAGTTCATTTTGCCTTGAATGATCATTCATTAATGAAAAGTTTGCAAGACTAAAAATTTTAAAACGAAGAGGTTTCTTTTTTGAAGCTGTTCATGATAAATATGCAATGTACTAAATTAGTGAACACTGTTTAGTGAGAAAAAGAGAATTCTATGACACAATTCTCTAATTATGAATTCTAAAGAAATTTTTTAAATTGAAAATAACCTAAAAATGAACAGAACTAGTAAGAATGAAGTCTTTTTTATGCTCCTTGTGACTTGAGATTAATTATTAATTCTTTTTTATAATATCAATCAAAAAAGTAAATAAATAAAAATTATTATAATTGCTTCTTTGTTGTATCGAATACTAACGAGGGAAGACCACCAAGTGTTCAATCGCTTTTTCGTTGAAACTACATGTTTTATGCAGCTCCCAAGGAGTTATGAATACGCTGAAAATATGTTGGGCGGATAGCTTATTGTTACGAAAATAGACCATTTTTATGGCATTGTTTTATGATTGCCGTACTTCCCCTCAGGAACATTAGAAAAATTGATTTTCGAATTTCGATTCGAAATTTTATATAACAATAGAGCTCAACGAGAATGGTGTTTTATGAATGTTTTTGGCCATAGAATTTGTTTTTTTCATAAAATCTGTCACTTTATCTGAAAGATGTAAAATAAAAATTTCACAATAACTGTGTCTAGTGATAGGAAACGTAGAAAGGTCTGAAATGTTCACAAAAAGTTGTTTTCCTTAGAGCGTCTTTCTATGTAAAGTTTCAAGTTGAAATTTGAAAATCAATTCTTAATGTTTCTGAGGGGGCCCCCAGGCTCTCACTAAAACCCATACCTTAGAAATGATCTATTTTCGTAACAATAAGCTATCCGCTCAAAATATTTTCAGCGTATTCATAACTCCTTGGAAGCTACGTAATGTAAGCAGTTTCAACGCAAAAGCGATTGAACACTTTGTGACCATCCCTCGTAAGAGTGCGTATGTAAATTCAAAATGTTCTTTCGACTGAAAAATGTTTAGAAGCAAACAAAACTAATTTCGTCTTCATCTTTTTTTACGTATCTTTTAATCAAGGCAGAATGAACAAGTTAGCATTTATATATAGAGAATTTAATGATGATTTATTGTAAAGGCAGCGAATTTTACATGAGCGTTACATGCCTTCTTTCATTCTCTTTAGATTTAAATTATCTGATTGGATGCAACATATGGATTTAAATCTAACACATCCTGATCATTCTTGTTTTAATGATGATGACATTCATCGATATGGTTCATCAAGTATACCAACAGCTAAACTTCGTTTTTCTCTTGGTACTACTGTAGCCATATATAGTATTTATTTTCTACCATTTTGTTTCGGAGTATTTGGTAACATAAGTGTATGTCTTATATTTTTTCAACAAAGAAAATTGCGTTCAATTACGAATACATTTTTAATGAATCTTTGTGAGTGTAAAGGTTTTGTTTACATGCAATATTACTAGTTCTGTTTTATCTCTGTCTTCCCAGGCCTCAACGATTTAATTGTTTTATGTGTTTCAATACCGATGACATTATCTGCTGCTTTACTTGAACATTGGGTATTCGGCGTATTGCTTTGTAAATTAGTTAATTTTACTCCAACATTAACAGCTCTTGTATCGACATTTACTGTGACCGTCATAGCAGTTGAACGTTGGTTTTTTATTGTTAACAAACAAAAATTCCATCGTAATTGTACAATTGTAACATTAATTTTACTTTGGTGTGTATCAATATTTATCGCATTACCGGAATTTGTCTCTCGAGAACTACAAGAATTCGTTCTACCAACGATGGTTCCATATATGTTCAATAATGATTCATTAGTATCATCGGAGACAAATGATACTCAAAATATATCAAATAATTCTTATGGAATGCAACAACCATGTCCAACGCAGAGAATTTTCTATTGTGTATTAGAACCTGGTTTACATATGCGATTGTTTTCTTATTTTGTTATTATCGTACAATATTTAGTTCCATTTCTTTTCGTATCTGTAAGTTGCTATTCCATAGGTCGTTTTCTTAAGAAGCGCATGCAACAAATGTGTGCCTATGAAACACACAATCGTGGAACAACTCCACGTAAAATTATTAAACGAAATTCAACCAATTCAGTGGAAGAACGTGAATTAGCAAGTTCATATGATACTCGAGGATTAAAAGTCTCAAACGATGGAAAATCCAGTCATTTTTTTTCTCGTTTTCGTCGTGCATCTCAATGCCGTGAGAAATATCGTGAACGAAGTTCTCTACACATAACAGATCCACAACAATATTTACAAAGTCAATCACATACACGAAGACGTTTTCATCGAAGTAGAAAATTACTCATATGTATTGCTGCTCTTTTTACTATATCATGGTTACCATTAACAATTGTTCAAATATATTTAGAACATAATGAAGAAGTTTTATATACACGTGATGGAGCAAATTTTGCCTATGGATTTCTATTGATACCCAGCTATTTAATATCATCGATATCTGCATGGTTCAATCCAGTGATTTATAATTATATTAATCGCAGTTTTCGACGTGAATTTTATGCACTTTATTCTTGCTTTTTTACAGTAGCAACATCAACTGCTCGAAGAGAATCAACAACATTTGTATCAACTCGAATGCGAAAAGGAGCCCAGCATCTAGAAGAATCAGTCACATCTGCAGCGCTTTTAAATAAAAAAAAACAAGGGAATGCTACTGTTACTTTTGCTGTTTGAAAAAACTTCGATGATGTCTAGAAAACATTTAAGTTTGGTTTTTTCTCGTTTCTCATCTGTAAAACTGTGTGTATATTATCTATTTGTACGATGTCGCTTTTTGTCTTGTTAAAAGGCTAAATATTTGAATGTTTAATAATAAAGAAAAAAAAAGAATGATGATATCACAACCGACTGTTGCATCATTGTACATATACATATAAATATATACATATATCGGTCATGCGATTGAATCAAAGATATGTTCATTCTCGTTTTGAGTCTAGTGTTATCGTAAATACGAAAGAGAAAAAAAGTGAGGTACAACAATCTTTGAGACACAGTATACGTATATGTGCATATGGTTCTCTTTCTCAACGCGATAAGTGAAGCGCAGCCACGCTCATATTCTCTTACTAACAACCACCATCGTTCTTTTCTTTCTTTTTTTATGTTGGTCAGTATACGATTGACGCATAGGGATATATACGGGTCATTGAGGTTTTTTTTTGTCTTCTCGTTTTATATACGCGTTATTGTATAGGCATAGACATTAACGTTCAGTTGCGTGATTGAACAATGTCTGTACGCGAACTTCTGCTCTTACTGGGATGGCTTATTTCCATTACGTTTGGTGAAATTTTAAGGCCACCTTATTTAAATCTTGCTCGTGAAAAACATATAACTGTATCAGCTACATCAACATGCGGTGAATTTATTGACAAAGACAATGCGAATAAAACTAAATACAAAAAAGAATTGTATTGTAAATTAACTGGTTCATCGCCTTACGAAAAAGACTACAAAGATTCAAATTTAATCTATGGCCAATACTGTGATCATTGTGATCATAGTGTATCCGATAAAAAACATATTGTTAATTATACTATAGATGGAACAGATCGATGGTGGCAGGTAATAAAAATTGAAAAAGATAAATCGTCAGAAAAATTGTCTCGAGTTTTTTTTGTTTCTAGTCCCCACCATTATCACGAGGTAATGAATATCAGAAAGTAAATGTAACAATAAATCTTGGCCAAGAATATCACATAGCTTATATTTATATTCGTATGGCTAATTCACCTCGACCGGCTGTCTGGTCATTGGAACGATCAACTGATTATGGAAAAACATTTTCCACATGGTATTATTTTGCTAGTGATGTTGAATGCCGTTCAATTTTTGGACTTGAGCCATTCTATGATCATTCATTTGTACGAGATGATGATGTTGTTTGTGAAACAAAATATGCTAGTAGAATACCATTGGAAGGGTAATTATTTTTCTTTATTTTGTTTACGGATGGACAAAACTCAAAAGAAAATCATTTGCTACTTTTTAGAGGTGAAATGGTGGTATCATTAATTAATGATAGACCAAATATAAAAAATTTCTCCAATAGTGATACATTACAGCAATGGACACGTGCAACCAATGTTCGTTTGAGATTACTTCGACCAACAACATTACATTCGCATTCAATTATTCATGACAGCCATGATAAATCAGTTACACGACGATATTTCTATTCCATTAGAGATATTGGTATTGGTGGACATTGCCAATGCAATGGTCAGTTTATTGAAATTTAGTTTTAGGATATTAATCTATTGTTTTGTCGATTTGATTCACTCGTTTTATTCGTATGAAAATTCGTAAGAAAACGATCTTTCTTATAAAAAAATTCAATTAAATGAATAATCCATAAAGGAGTCACCCATGTAGCCGATTTTAGGAAATAATGAGCATTGCAATGCATTATTTTACAATAGAAATGCAGCGTATGCAATTACATGATAAGGCAACCTATTTAATGCATTGAAAACTTCTTATTCGCCATTTGCTACATAAGCTCTGTAAAATCATATTAAATCAATATCCCACTTACCATAATTGTGTCTCTGTGGTTCTCAACATCTATCTCCTTAACCTTAATCTATTAACTATTTATATCTATCCCATAATGTATCATTTTGATCATATCGATAAGAATCTAAAACAAAAGACAATGAATAAATAATTTTTTTATTATTGAATTCAAACTTACCACTTGGATCATGTCGAATTGTAGTTGAAAGTGAAAACAGTTGAAGAACGTATATATGACATAAGGCTGTTTCAATAGTATTAAAATAGTTTTGAGATTTGGAAAACAAAACGATTCATGATCTAATCTGTTATACTTGATACTGTGAGCAGCTTTCGTTCACTAGATACATCTGAAACTGAGCAATGACGAAGAGGGAAATCTTCTTTTGAGAAGTTTAAGGACTGTGATCTCTTTCAAATCTACAGAATATTCTAAAAGCATTCAAAACTCTAGTAGTATTTCGTTGCATCAAATAGAAACTCGAGGTCGGATTTCGGATTGTTAGTGCACATTTTAGCGATTGAGTAAACTCGGAAACTTTTTGACTTGCCCGGAGAAACGTTTTGGAAACTGAAAGGATAATCCGATATAAATCATCAGATTTTGAGTCAAGTTTTCAATAGTGTAGGTTTCCATTATCGGGGAAAAGGGATTAGAAAAATACTCTGAGCGATCTAATTCTGGTTACATATTTTATTAGATCTTTAACTTGCGCGACTCTCGTTGACAAGCGCTTGATACACAGAAAGCTGTGGCGAATCAAACATCTACTTGTCAAATCATGTTTTTGAAATAATGGAAAAGAATGCGTCATTTTTCCATTATTCATCCATTATCGACTA
Source organism: Rotaria magnacalcarata (assembly GCA_900239745.1). Classification (NCBI taxonomy): domain Eukaryota; kingdom Metazoa; phylum Rotifera; class Eurotatoria; order Philodinida; family Philodinidae; genus Rotaria; species Rotaria magnacalcarata. The sequence goes on from OENM01000178.1 coordinate 74,108, forward strand.
CATGGATAGTGCTCGTTAAATCAATTAAAACTAATAGTATTTCATGAGAAGATAGTTCGACATGTGAGCTTTCATAACCTTTATATTTCTTTTGTGTGAGAACTTCTTTCGGATCAATAGGTTGAGCGCCTCGATCCGTCGATTTACCACTTTAGGCACTCTACAAGAATGTATACACTGTCATTATATTGATTATCAATCATCTTCGTTTTGTTTTAATATTCGAATCTTTGTTCTCATACAAAAACTACTTCGTTGATGAGACTTCTAGTTTTTTTTTAAAGATTTTTTCGAGAGATAAATTTTTCTTCATTTAAAAGGTTAATATTCATTCAAAAGTGCACTTCTCAGATTCTACAGTATAAGATGGTGCTTCAAAAAAATTATTCGATTAATTATACAGAATAAAAGTAGATCAACTATTTCAAATTGTCCATTACGTTATTTTCATCCTTACTAATTGAGTACTTCGTGAAAACAGAGGCGAACGAAGCAGAGTCGATTATTGAAAAGAATAATTGTAATCGAATATGATTGTTCTAGGTCATGCCGAATCATGTGATAAGCCTCATGCAAAAGATCCTAATAAAATGGTTTGTCGTTGTCGTCACAATACATGTGGAGATTACTGTCAAGAATGTTGTGAGCCATTCTTGCAAAAGAAATGGCGTCAATCTCGTGATTCAGATACTGGCGCATTTGAATGTGAACCCTGTCAATGTTATGGTCATTCAAGTGATTGTGTTTATGATGAAAAAGTCGAAAAAGAAAAATTAAGTATTGATATACACGGAAAATATGAAGGCGGTGGACGTTGTATTAACTGTCAAGACAATACAGAGGGCATCAATTGTGAACGATGTGTACGAGGATATTTTCGAAATTTTACGCGTAAAGTTAACGATATTGATATGTGTCAACAATGTAAATGTGATTTGAAAGTTTCCACTGGTGCTTGTGCTGAAGGTACAGGAACATGTGAATGTAAACCACAATTTACTGGTTTAGCATGCGACGAATGTGCTGTTGGATATTTTGATTATGCTGCTGGATGTAAACCATGTTTATGTTCTGTTAATGGGACCGCTGATAATAAGTGTTTACCTGATTCTGGTCGATGCGTATGTAAAATGAATTTCGAAGGCGATTATTGTGATCGTTGTGCACCTGGTTATTATAATTTTAAAGCTGGCTGTATTCCATGTGAATGTGAACGAGCTGGTAGTGATGGAAATATTTGTGATGCTGAAACTGGGTGAGTCATCGGAGATAAAAACAATTTCGAGTTTCTCTTGTTTTACACGTTCAATTGATTTGATTTTATTTTTATTTTTGTTTAAAGTCAATGTCCATGTCGATTAAATTATCAAAATCGAACATGTAATACATGTAAAAATGGTCACTTTGGATATCCTGGGTGTTTGCCATGTGTTTGCAATAATAATGGTTAGAAAAAAGCTTCAAACATAGATAAATATATATATATATATATATATACTTTTTTTTCATCGAACTCATGACTAGGCTCAACAATCGAAATATGTAATAAAGACACAGGCCTTTGTATATGCAAAGCGAATTTTACTGGACAAACATGTGAACAGTGTGCATCTGGATTTTTCAATCATCCATTGTGCGAACCATGTGCTTGTGATTCAATCGGAGTTGTTTATGATGGTTCGTTTTTTATAAACTAAAAAGGATTTGAAAGAAATATTACGTGTCCTCGGGAAGCTTTCATGAGATTTATTAGAATGAATGGATTCCATTTTCCTCACATACTCCTCATCTGGGAAGAATGGGATCCTACCGGTTGTCTACATATTGGTCATGTAGCTGCCGGCTAAAATAGTTTTAGAAGTTCTAAGAGAATATATTGTGATAATTAGTGCAATCATATATTGAAAATTTTGTTTTCTAGCATGCGATCAACGTGGCCAATGCCATTGTAAGCCAAATTTCGGTGGGCGACAATGCAATCAGTGTGCACCTGGTAACGAAGAAATCTTTTTTATTTTGCAGTTTGTTTAGTTTGTACGTTTTAATTTACGTTTTAAAGGTTATTTTCGTTATCCGGAATGTATTCCGTGTTCATGCGATATGCATGGATCATTAGGTTTGAGTTGTGATCAAGTCACAGGACAATGTCTATGTAAAAATAACTTTGTTGGTGCCAAATGTCAAGAATGTGCAGCGGGTAAGAACTTTATATTGTTTAAAAAATTCAATTTCTTTCATTGAAAATTCTTCTTTTTTTTCAAAGGATTATTTAACTTTCCCTATTGTGAGGAATGCAAATGTGTGCCAGCTGGTGTTCGAAATGATTTTCCTGGTTGTGGTCGACATAATATTCCAGGTGTATTATGTTTATGCAAACAAAATGTTGAAGGAAGACAATGTGATCGTTGTAAGGAAGGTTTTTGGAATATGAAAGCCAGTAATCCACTTGGTAAAATTAATTCTATTGTCTTCAAGAAAAAATAGAAACACGTTTTTTGTTTTGTTAAATTAGGTTGTGAACCATGCGATTGTTCGGATGAAGGTACACTAGGTCATTTAAATACTTGTGATGTTGTTACAGGTCAGTGTCCATGTAAACTAACAACTCTAAATTCGACAATACGTTGTGATATTTGTGCTGATGGTTATTATGCATTAAAACGTAATAATATATTTGGTTGTGAACCATGTCGATGTTCACTTGGTGGTTCGCTGCATAGCATATGTGATAAACAAACAGGTCAGTGTGTTTGTCGTTCATCGATTGTTGGTCGTGATTGTAATCAACCAGCCATGGGACATTACTTTCCTAGTTTACATCATTTACAATATGAACTTGAAGATGGTCTTACAAAAAAACATCAAACACCAGTTCGATATGAATTTGATATAAATGAATTTGGAAATTTTTCATGGAAAGGTTATGTTCGATATTCCACGTTGCAATCCGAAGTACAATTACCTATACAATTGATGAAACCAACAGCTTATCGAGTTTTAATTCGATACAGAACATATAATGGAACATCAACTAATATGAATAGTCTAGATTATAAAATGCCACAAATCAATGGTCATTTTGTGTCCATCAGTGATATTGGAACAACAGCTACACCAACAGCAGTGGCACAAACATTTGATATTGATCTTCCACTTTCGGATCGACAAGCTACATATGCTACTGCTAGTACATTCGTCACAAGTGAAGCTGCACCATTCAATGAATATTTATTAACATTAAAAACTACTGACCCAATTCTAGTGGATTATATTATTTTGATTCCTATTGATTATATTGAAGCACAAGCACTTCAACAAACGGATCCATTTGCTTATGGACGCCCATGTGAATGGGATAATTCAGAAGAATGTTATCAATATAATTATCCATCATTAAATGGTATGTCAAGTATAAGTAATCCAACATCAAATTCAGTATCGAATAGTTACATTGTTGATTCGAATCTTCTTCAAGAATTATCAATTAATTCATTAACAACTATTGAACGCGGTCGAGACTATCGTTATGATTGGTTCATGTCGAAACCTGGTCAATATTATCTTCTTGTTGATTATCATACGATTAGTGCTGGTACATCCTATGCTCGAGTTCAAACCATCGATGGCGATATGATACCCGGATCATTAATACTGACCGAATGTCCATATACATTTGTATGTCGACAAATAGTAACAACATTGAGTAATGGTGGTAATCAACGAATAACAAAACCAAAATTAATGACGGTTACTGATTCACGACGTGCTACAGTTATATTAAATATTGTTCAACAAACCGATAGTAGTAGTCCTGTCGGTATACATAAGATAACTGCTGTACCAGTTTCACAATTTAATTATGATCTTCTTCGGCCGAAATTTTCTTGTGTACGTGGCTCTGTTGATAATAATTCACATGGTTTATCAATTTGTGATAATTCAAATAAAGCATCAGCTAGCTCATCAAACGCACCTATTCAAGTATTTCAAGCTGAAGATTATTATAATGAACATTTAAAAACCAGTTATTTTCCATTGGCACCAGTCAATACTTCGGTTGTTCCATTAAATTTTTCTACACCAAATATTTATGTTTATGGGCGTTTAACTGATGTCTATGCAAAAGCAGAAAACTATCCAGCAACATTTCAATTTTATATTCATTATTATCAATCAAATTCCTATGGAACTTCAGATTCAACGCCATTAACAGTTATTTTTTATAGTCGAACAGGTGAAAGTCAAATTGGTGAAATCGCTGCACCAGTATGTCAACGACGTACACCTGGTGGTTGTTCTCAAATAGTAGCACTTCAAAATGGTTCAACAGCTATTCGACTTGATGAACCTGAATTTACTGTTTATCTTGCATTAGTTAATCTTAATGCGTCGTTACTTATCGATTATCTTACGATACAAAAGATTGAACCAATGAAACATAAAGTTGTAGCTGCATCGCCTGCTCAAGCAGCCGCGACCGTTGATGGTGATCGTGCTTCAAAATTCGTTCAAGAATGTATATCAAAGTCAGCTCCTAATTATGATTTAAAAATTCAACAAGCAAGTCCATTCTGTCGTCAAGCACTTTATTCTTTGTCATCAACATTTAATGAACAAGCATATCCGTGTTCATGTGATGTCCACGGTTCAATAGATCCCAATGGTCAATGTGAATCTTATGGTGGTCAATGTACTTGTAAACGGGATGTTATTGGTCGACGATGCAATCGTTGTCGAACAGGCTATTGGGGATTTCCTGATTGTCGCCCGTGTGCATGTCCAACAAAAATTTGCAATGAATTAACAGGTGATTGTATTTGTCCGCCAAGAGTTACTGGCCGTTATTGTGATCAATGTGCATCGCGAACATTTGGTTTTGGTAAGTTTATTCATTTTTCTATCGTACGCAATAAATCTCTATACTTTTATTTCCCCTGTATTCTTTAAAGATCCATTAATCGGTTGTGAAGATTGTCAATGTCGTATCGAAGGCGTTATTAATGGACGTCTTGATTGTGATCGTCGAACAGGTCAATGTCCATGTCGAGATAATATCGGTAGTCGAACATGTGATCGTTGTGCGTCAGGTTTGTAAATAGTTAACTTTTGAATTCAAAGTTTATTCGAATATATGATTATAATTATTGTTCATAGGTCATTATGATTATCCACGTTGTCTTCGATGTGATTGCGATTCGGATGGTACACTCGAACCAGTATGTGATACATATACAGGTACATGTTTATGCAAAGAAAATATTTATGGGCCAAGATGTGACCGTTGTATTGATGGTACATTTGCATTATCGTCGGACAATCCAAAAGGATGTACTAATTGTTATTGTTTTGGCGCAACAAAACTCTGCCATTCAAGTTTATTTAACTATCGAGTTATACGTAATATGTCCGATTGGACATTAACTCGACCTAATATACGTTATGATCAACGTGAAGGACGTTTAACAATGTTTATGAATTATGATAATCTTGATCAATCGCCAATCTATTGGTCGGCACCAAGAAATTATCTTGGAAATAAAATTCTTGCTTATGGTGGGAATTTAACATTTAAATTAAGTTATACATCATCAGTAAATAATTTTGAACAAAATATAAATAAAAACCCATTGGTTATACTTCGCGGACGAGATTTAACAATTGCCTATTACTATCCGCGACCATTGGAAGCAAATCGTCTTGATGAAGACGTTTCAATAACACTAAAAGAAGCTAATTTTCGTTTTCAAACACGTTCATCAGCTGCTGTGACACGTGAAACATTCTTACAAACACTTAGCGATCTATCAAGTTTACATATACTTGCATGGCCATATTCATCAGATTCAACAGCAAGTTCGATTATTGCTGTTCAATTACAACAAGCCGATCTCAAATCAGTAAACAATCTCTCATCACAACGTTCAATTGCGCGTACAATTGAAGTATGTTCATGTCCACCGAATTATGCTGGTACATCTTGTGAAACATGTGCACAAGGTTATTATAAACAATATAGTGGTACAAATGGTGCACATACTTACACGTGTGTACCATGTAAATGCAATGGACAGAGTGATTTCTGTGATGTTGAAACTGGCCATTGTTTAGCATGTGAAAATCATACAACAGGTACTTATTGTGAAAAATGTATGTCAGGTTATAATGGTGATCCTGCACAAAATATACCATGCCGTACTTGTGCATGTCCATTAGCTGTTGAATCAAATAATTTTGCATCGACTTGTGAAATGAATGTAACAACAGGTGAAACAACAAAATGCTTTTGTCAACAAGGTTACTATGGTGACAAATGTCAATCATGTTATCCAGGTATTTTAAGATTATATAACGATTTCTATTCGTGGAATTCAGGTTACGTGTTATCAAGAAGACTAAGATGAGTTTAAGTTTTGAATCAAAATGATGTCGAGCACTGAGAGATGAGACAGAAGTTTGAGGAAGATTCGATATATTTTCATGGCAACTGAGAATCATTGATATTAGATTATTTTCTCGGGATTTATTAGCAATAAGATTTAGACTATTGCAAAGTTCTCTTCAAAATATGAGCAGCATTCGTAAGTAGTAGAATTCTATCCTCATACAATCAGCATAGTCAATGCGAAGTGATTAAATTATGATCTAAGCAAACAAGTAACATTCATGGAGTCATTGAATTAAATAAAAGTACGTGGAAGTCTTCTCAAGGTCTAACAAAAACACTGCTGCATGCTTATCTATCAATTAAATAAATCGTTCGAATCATAATATGAAATTAACCGAAAACTAGGACGTTCTCTATATTTGATGTAATCTCTATTAAAACGATGAGACTAGCGAACATTATATTCTCGAATCTATTTATTTTTCTTCTAGCATTCTGGGGTGAACCAAGTAAAGTTGGTAGTCGATGTGCGCCATGCGAATGTAATTCAAATATTGATCCCTACGATTGGAATGCTTGTGATCAACAAAGTGGTCGTTGCGTTAATTGTTTAAATAATACAGCTGGAATTATGTGCGAACGTTGTCGTGAATGGTTTTACGGTGATGCTATTCAAGCTAGAAATTGTGCGCCATGTGCATGTTCACAGTGTGGTTCATTGAGATGTGATCATATGTCTGGACGATGTCAATGCAAACCTGGTGTCACTGGTCTTGCATGCGATAGTTGTTTGGAAAATCATTATGGTTATCATGCATGTACTAATGAAGGATGTAAACCATGTGCGTGTGGCTTGGGTAGTATTGGACCATCGTGTGATCTTTACACTGGCCAATGTCAATGCAAACCAGGTGTTGGCGGAAGGTGAAGCACAGATTATTGAATTTTAATTTTGAAATATTTATTTTCCACCTGTTATTTAGGAATTGTGATGTATGTCTGCCAGGCTATTGGGATTTAAATGTAGATGGATGTAAACCATGTCAATGTGATCGATTTGGAACAGTAAGAGATTTGAGCAATACAGGATTAAGTTGTGATGCGCAAACTGGCCGATGTTATTGTATCGAAGGTGTCCGAGGAGAACGATGTGATCAATGTGAAGAGTATTATACGATTGTTGAAGGTTTGTTTCGATAGAAACAT
>OENM01000178.1:82272-127944 GCA_900239745.1 Rotaria magnacalcarata
TTCATTGATATTAGGTCGTGGTTGTCTTCCATGTGATAAATCAAATGTTGTACCTGAAGGTTGGTGTGCTCGTCAATTAATTGATGATGTTGATCAATTACGCATAAATATAAACCGAACAATTGAAAATGCTGATCGAATCACTGAAGGACATACAGCCAATGAACGTATTCAACGTATGCGTTTGCGTGCAAATGAATATCGTTCACTTGTTAATAATATTCGTGGCAATAGACAACGATGTGCACTACACATAAATCCATCGAGTTCATTTTGTCTCAATGAACAGATTACTAATTTAACTCAGATGTTCGATGAATTCGATAATGATTTCAAGCAAACACAACTTGAAGTTAATCACGAACAAGATGTGATTAAACGATTACTAAAACGTGTTCAAGAAGAATATGAACGTGTAGTCGAACAAACACAAGCGATGAGAAATTTCGCTGATGATATTGAAGCATTCGCAGCAAATTTAACACAACATACAAATGATGATCCTAATTTTATCATTGATCTTATCGATAGGTATGTTAAATGTATTCTTAGTTGAATTTTAAAGTTAGTGTTTTCTACCGAAGAAATATCTCGAATTTTCAATCAGTTACGATTCGCTATAAAGGATGAGACTTGTGGAAAAAAAGTAGCATTATCAGCTTCAGTTCTCAATGTACAATGACGTTTCTGTAATCATAGTTTACTTCTAGAATAGAAGTCGTTTAGCTACTTGATTGCTCTTGAGAAAACTATGAGAAATAATCCCGATTACCAATTGCAGGGCATCAGTATTCAACATATTTTCCCGCGATTTTCACAGCGATTGGGTTTTAGATAATGTGTATGGACTCGATTGAGCGACTGAGTAGGCAGTTAGAGAGTCTTTGATTGTTGAATCGTATCCAATGTTAATTTACTTTATAAAAATAGAAGCCGATCATAAAATTTTCTACATCAGACTAGCGTTCCTCATTCATGTTGACCTAATGTACAAATAATTTCAAAATTGAACTATCATGTATAGATATATTTGAAAGCAAGATTCTTCAAATCCTACTTATCTCTATTGAGATTATTCACTGAAAACTACAGTATTTACCTGTGTTCGTATGCGGACAAATTTTTCCTTGTAATCTCTCATATTTCTGATAAGTAATTATATTTTCTTCTCTTTAATAGTGTTCACGATAGTGCTGAACAATTTAGTATTGAATCTGAACAAAATGTCATAAGAGATTTCAATCAATCGGCTTCATATTTATATACATATCTTCAGTCGTTAAGTGATGACCTTAAGAAACATTTAAATCAGATCGAAAAACTGAATAATCAAACATTCGATTTCGAACAACGTACATCACACATGGAAAAACACGTTCAAAACGCCAATGAAAAACTTCAACGCATATCAAGTCAAGTAAATTCATTTGATGATATAATTTTAATTCGTACGAAATTAAAACAAAGTATTACATTAAAACAAACAACAGAAACTCAACTATCGAATATAACCGAATCATTAAAAGTTAATCTATTGACAAATTTCGAAAGATTACAAAATGCATATTTTCGAACATTAGCCAATGCAAAAAATCTCAACGAATCCATACAAACCTTACGTTCATCAGTTGATGAAATCATCGAACAGAATCGTCGTGTTCATCTTGATGTTCGAGAAATATTTACCTATGCACAAAATCTAACTGAAACATCTCAATATCTTGAAATTTTATATGAAAATATGAAAACACAAAATAATGCAACACTATTTCCGGTATTTGTCTATAAGAATATTATTGACACAGTAAATCTATTGGATTCAACATCAAATGAATTACTGCAAAATATATTCTATTCACAAGAACATATCTATCAACAACGACAACGTATTGAAAGACTCGAAAAAGAACAATTAAATCAATCATTATTATCACCATTAAAAACACAAATTAAACTTAATATTGAAGATCAACAACGTTTAGATCGTGCAGCGCGTGCAGCAAATGCCTACAATGAATCATTGCGGACAAGTGAAAATCTCTTGTCAGCATATAAATTACGTATTAATGAATTAAAATATACAGCAGATAATTTAGAACCACATTCGACACGTATGTATGATGATAGTCAAACTAAAACAACTGAATTTGCACGTTTACGTGGGAAGATTCTTGCTGAAAAACCTATCAATGCATCGACGATCAGTGATCGACCATTACAAATGGAATTTGCTGATATAACAGATGCTATAAAACTCATGAAACGATGGGAATCAGATACTGATGAACAATTAAAATCAGCTAAATATTCCTATGATCAAACAATTCATTTACAAGAAAATATCGCTAATATTTTAGCTGATATTCGTCGTCTTGTTGATGAATCGCGTTCAATTGTTAGTTCGGTTCGTGTTGGTGCGCAATTCAATCGTACGAGTGGTGCTAGTTTACACAAACCCTACAGTAAATCACAAGTTAATCTTAATAAACAACATTCAAAATTAGCTTTGTCGTTTCGTACAATGGAACCTGACGGACTTTTAGCTTATGCCGGCAGTGAAAATGATGATCGATATATGTCATTAAGACTTAATCAAAACGGACAAGTCGAATTTACCTATGATCTTGGGCAACAACGGCCAATGTCTATTATAACACCACAAACATTTACTAATAATCAATGGTATGATGTTACAGGAGAAAGAATTGGTTCACATGGTCATCTAACTGTTGTCGATGCCGCTGGAAAAGATATATTTGTCGGTACAAGTGATGCAGAAAGTGGTGGCCAATCGATACTTGATCTAAGTGATGATCGATCAGTATTTCTTGTTGGTGGAGTACCATCACAAGTATCATTGAAACAAACGTATCCGCCGTTTGCTGGCTCAATTTCAAACGTACGTCTCGATGATCATAGTGTTAGTCTATGGAATTTTCAATCAGCTATGAATTATAATCAAGGATCAATTCCATCGACGATTCAACGTGAAGCCGTACCTGGTATTAGTCTTAAAGGTGATGGTTATGTTATATTTTCTAAACGACGTTTACGCCGTCTGGAACATTCATTTCTTCTAACAATTATATTTAAAACTCAAACACCCAACGGTCTTTTACTTGCATACGGTGGTGGTGATATTGAAAAACGTTTCTTTGCTGTACAAATTATTGATTCACATCCAGAAATTCTTATGAATACAGGTAGTGGTCTTGTTAGTTTACGTCTTGAAGATAATGTTAATGATAATAAACTACATCGTTTACAAATAAAAAAACAAAATACAGAAATCGTTGTTCAATTGGATAATCAACCATCGGAATCTATGCATGATCGTGATGAAGAATCACGTATTGAAGGTGGTAATGATAATATTTATGTTGGAAAATATCTTGGACAAGATTCATTACGTGATGCAATAACAAGTCGAGGTTTTAGCGGTTGCATACAATCCATAATGATCGATCGTACTGAATTGACATTTAAATCTGAACATTTTAAACGTAGCGGAAATGTTGAAACGACATGTCCAATTGAAGAAATTCTACGTACAGTACAATTTAATTATCTTGATCAAGAAAGTTATGTTGAAATTCCGGAAAAAAATCTAACGACACCATGGGCTATAACAGCACGCTTTCAAACATCTCAACCATCGGGCACATTGATGTATATGAATAATGAAAATGAATATATGAATAAGTTAATAATCTATTTTGAACAAAATCATCTTATGATTAAACATAAAGATTTGCCGATAATACGATGTGAAAATCTTCTATCAAATGTTTGGTGGAATTATATAAGTATTTATCGTGATCCACAAGCTTATCATTTATATTTAAATGATACAGAATGTGGAAAACTAGATATAGAAAGTGAATATAATAACTATCAATTATTTAAAACAATATTTATTGGTGGTGTACCACAAACTCTAGTGACTGATATGCAACGTTTAATTGGTTGTATTGGTGATGTTAATATTGATGGATCATTAATTAATTTTAATAATGTTGTTAAATTGAAAAATGCCGAACGAAATTGTCAAACTAATGGAATTCTAAATAATAACTATAATAGAGGACCCATTGTTTATCCAAAATTTGATTATAATTCTACTCAACCAGCATTTACAGATGGTTATCAACTTAAATTATTTCAATTAAATGATGATTTCAGTAATAAAACTCTAAATTCTGGAATGTTTCCATCAGTTGATATAATCAATGAGCTTGCTAGTACGACATTTCAAACTAAAAAACGAACAATGACTACTACAGCATCAACGACGACGACAACAACAACAACAACAACAACAACAACAACAACAACTATTGCCACCACTACAACAATAACTAACAGAAAGACTACTAGTACAATGTCAATGGAAAAAGACGAACAAGATGATGATAATGATGATGATGAAGATGAAGGCTCCTATCGTCAACGTCGTTCATGTCGTCTAAGTCGAACACCTTCCGGTGATCGTGGTCGTGATATTGGCTATCGATTTGGTGATGATCATCGTGAAAGTCGTGCATTAATAACAATCATCGAACCATCGATTAGTCTTTCAATGAATATTTCATTTAAATTGCGAACTCGATTTGCACAAGGCTTAGTATTCTATTCAGGCAGTGATCGTACGTATAGTCAATTTTGTCATTGAAAATTTAACTATTTTATCTTTTATTTAGCTTATAATTCATATATATTAAATGAATTCATTGCTGTATGGCTTCATAAAGGCCGATTAGTTTTTGCTTTTGATTGTGGTTCAGGTAAAGGTGAAATCGAAAGTATCAATCGATTGAATGATGATCAATGGCATCAAGTTGATATCGTACGAACTGGAAATAATGCAACGTTATTTATTGACTCGAACTTCGAAGGTTTTATAATTCCACCAGGTTCGTGATCCAAGTATTATACACAAATAACCATTAAGTTTTTATTTAGGTAGTAAATTAACTTTAGAAACAGATGGAATATATCATTTTGGAAACATTCCATCGGATGAAACGTTCCTTTCGCATCGTCGCCGTCAAGTGCATCATTTTAAAACTCGACATCATCAACTTCAATTCCAAGGTTGCTTAAGTACAATACATATTAATAATCAACCAGTAACATTCGATATTGATGTGAATAATGAATATAATCATAATATAAAAACATGTTATGAAAAAGAAGAATCAGGAGTTTTTATCAATGGTGAAAATGAAATAATACTTGGTAAGTGATAGATTCAGGAGACTGTTAATGATGGCTGATCTCTTGATGTCTTCATAGAGTTCGATGAATAGTTTTCATATTCTCTTGTCTATGTAGTTATTTAGTTTTACACTTAGTTACTTTTATTTCTAGAAAATTCATTCCGTCTTGGTCAACGATTCAATATATCATTTCATTTTAAATCTCGTGTTAAAAGTGGTCTTATATTAGCAGCAACAAGTACAAATGAGGATACTTATTTATTTGTTTATCTCGATAAAGGTAACATTGTTGTTACTCTATTACAAAATAGTGTCGATGAAATACATATTGTTCATTGGCCAAACGATATTAACGATGATGAAGTGTGCGATGGACAATGGCATACAATTGATGTTCAAAAAGATCTATCATTCATTCGTTTATATGTTGATAAATATGAGCCAGATGAAGAACTATTATCAATTGATTTCGATTTAAATACCAATGGACCATTATATATTGGTAGAATGAATAATTTGCCACCTATTGTCGATGATATACCCGTTTATATTGGTTGTATAACAAATGTAAAAATATTTGCTGTTGATAATGATAATGATGAAAATAATTCAATTCGACATGCTAAAGCACTTCATTCAGTTGATGGAATTCAATATTCATGTCCAACAAATTAATATCGATTCGTTTTTTGCCTTAGAAACTTTTTTCAGTCTTTTAAAAAGATACTTGTAGATTAAGGAATAATAAACAATTTATAAGCAACATTAGTTCTCTTCTAAAAGAATCATTGTCTATTATTTATGAATTAATTTGTTCAATGGTTTTAAAAATTGTAATCATTATGATTAGTGAATTTATCCAGATAATAGCGTAAGATCTTTCTCTCGTATTTCATTGAAGATCTTAATGGGATTAATTAATTGTGAAAGTATCAGATTACCGAAAATTTCCTATCATATGAAATACACATGTTTCAATTTCGATACTAAATTAAGAAGCGATATTAGAAAAACTAATGATTCCACAAAGAACTGACCAAATACGATCTTAGACGAAGAAAGATTATTGGACATCGGTTCTTTCTACAATTGTTTTACACTAACAAAATTTATCTAATGAGACTTACTTCACTTCGATGCGATGACAATTTATCCCTAACAGAGTTTTCCTTGTAAGAAAATAGATATCGAACAAATTTTCTTATTCAGTTGTGCACTCAAATAATCAAACAAGGATTCTTCGATGTTTAGAAGAATTTTCTATCGAATTCGAATTGGTACTGGTAATTCACAATATAGAAAAAGCATTCCTAACTTTGATATTTCTCGGCCATTGACAACCTTTACTTGTATCAACACTATTTTGCATAGTATTGTTTAAACGATCGGGCTGTTGTTGTAAATTTATTCAATGTTTAGAATGTTTTGTTAACCTTTGACTAAGAAGCTTTCTTTAATTACACTAGAATATATGATCGCTGATCGCTGATTGATGAGAATTGAATCAAGCGATGCATTGTGAACACAAATAATTATATTACTAAAGGTCATATCATATGGAATATAGATTTACACGATTCTAGCGACATCGATCGTACAATAATTATCTCTGGATTTATATTAAATTTAAATTGTAATAATCTAAACCAAATATTGACAATTAGAATGAAATCAAATTATTTTCGAATGAGGCTGGGAATATGCTTGCATAATGATTTCTTGATACTATATTCAAACGGTGAAAAAGTCAAACCAATTAAACGAAATAAGTATTATCCATAGTTTATCACAATACGAATAACAAGCACACCTAATCTTAACAATTAGACATATGCGAAATAAGAAAAAATAACTGCGTACTTTTATGATCACGTGCATATATATATATACCCTTCACTTTTGTATGTTATTTATGTTTCTCCTATGTCTTTACCGCAAAACATACGAAATATAATTTTATTCATTTTTTATTCTTGTCTGTTGAAGATCTAACATATAACTTAATTTTGCAAAACAAAAATTGTTCTGAAAAGAACAAGAGGAATCATGCCAAACGAAACAGCTATATCGAATGCGAACAACTGTTCAGCTTGGCAACAATCCTCATCAGCAAATGCGAATATTCATACATTAGATACACCACCTGATTCTGCTGTGTTACCTGTAAGATATAAGCACATTTTTAAATTGCTCAATATATATATATATATATTGTAACTGTTTTGCTTTCAAGCCAAAAGATTGGCCTAGTCTCGCTGAGGCATCCGATGAACCGACTGTAACTTTTTCATCGCAGCCAAATACACCACGGACACATAATAGAAAAGGTAATCCGAAGAAAAATATTTGTAGAATTTACTCTTGAATGAAATATTTGTCTCAGGCAAACAAAAATGGGTGCCATTACCATTTGAAAACAACGAAGGTAATGAAAAGTCAGTATCATCAATCGACTCTCCAAGTATTACAAAGCCAACTTCAGCTAAAGCAAATCGTTCAAGTCGAAATTCGCGTGGTGGACGTACAAATAATCGCACTCGTACACGTAGCCTTGATGGTGCAATCCCTAAACGTAATCGGAAGAATCGAACAACACCAACTGTTTATAATCCATGTCAAGATTATTATGCATATTATTGTACGTCAATATTATTATTTCAATTTGTAATGGTTAATTTTCTTGTTCTTTTTCTTGAAGATTATGATCAAGCAGGTAATCCAGTACAATTATATCCTGAGAAACACGGTAAACGAAAAAAGAAATCGGAAGTATCTGCTAATGCCAATCCAACTGGAGATGAAACAGGTAAAACTGTCTTTCTATTAACTACTACAAATGCATTGGTATGAAAATGGTGTATCTACTCGGCAGACAAAATATGAAATCGCTTGTAAAATACATTCATATGAGATATAATGATCGAAATCTCTTAAAACAATTAATGCAGTATTCACATCATAGAAATCGATTAGATAATTGATTTTGAAGTTCATTATGAACTATTAGTCAAATGGTTTGTTATAATATATACTAAGTAAACAATTTACCATACAGAACAACCTTGGAAATGTTCTGTTGTACATCTCGTTTATGGAATATTAACTTTTCTACTGATGTGAATACTAATGCATGATGCAGTAGTTACCATTTAGTGTTGATAATTTAAAAAAATCAGTTTCAGTTGGCATTACTGAGGAGAAGCTCATCAATTGACTTCATGAGTCTTTCTAATCGACAGCACTCTCATACCATAGGCCTATTGACATAATCATGATTACATTACTGCTGGATAAATCTGTTTGACTACATGAAATAAAACATTCTATAAAAGTAGATTTTTATCGTAGCTTTCTCATACAATTCTTTTCTAATTGAATGCCTTTCTCTCTCGTATGAATACAGGTCTGAACAATCCGATACAAGATGTTCATAAATTTATATTTGACGATGAAACTGTCATTATTGATGATTGTTCGTTTGTATTACCCTATATCGAAGGTCCGTATTATTACGAATCGACAAATTCACCAACCGATATAGACACATCGTTTGCTACTGCTGACGGCTATTCCACTCCAATAATACCTGCTTATACTGAACAACAATTAAAAGAGCTTCTTCGACGTCAAGTGTACGTGTTTTGATGTTTTCGAAGAAAAAATGAAAATCTATCCTTTGAATTTTATTTTAGGGAATATTATTTTAGTCCAGAAAATCTTCAAGTAGATATATTTCTTCGACAACAAATGACAAAAGATGGTTATGTACCACTATCATTAATTGCCAGTTTTAACCGAGTTCGATCATTATGTGATGATGTTCATCTTATTGCTGATGTTAGTTCTACAAAAAAAAAACAATTCCTTAACGATAGAAAAATGCTCTTGTCCTGTTTCTAGGCCGTTCAAGATAGTTTTGTTGTTGAACTTAATGATAAATATATGGTACGTTGCCGAAATGAACCTAATCGATGGCCTTTAATTATTGACGTAAACAATCATTTAACAGCATTAAATCCTGATGTACCTGATTTTCAACCTGGAAAAATATGGAAAAATGAATACCAAAGTACGAATACACGTAGTTTTATTTTTCCAGGCTAAACTTTTTAAAGTTAGATATTCAAAGTGACAATAATGAAACACCTTTATTAGAAAAAGAAGAAACAAAAACTGAAACTGATTGGAATCATAAAACAACAAAACGAAAGAAACCAACAAAGAAAAAGGTTTTAACTGAGTCATGTTGATTTTTATTTTATCATTTTTTACTGTGGTTTAGGAGAAAAAAGAGTCATCTCAGGTTATACTACCAGAAAAGCCAACAAGATCAGATAATCGTGAAGAATTAGATTTTCAATTTGATGAAGAATTACCAAATAAACAAACAAATGGACCAGTATTTCGTGTACCCAATCGACGTCGAACAACATCATTAACACTTGATACATATGGTCAACAGTATGCGGTCGATTTTTTTCTAGAAACAAAATTGATTTTTTCTTAATTTTTAGTAAAAGTGAAGGTTCCGATTTTGAGTTAGATGATGAAGACATTGATAAAATTCTTATTATAACACCAACTCCACCATCGAATCGTAAACATCATCCACAAAATTATAGTCGTACGGTTGATCATACACCAAGAGCTAAAGTAACAGCGGAAGTAGCAAAAATTATTGAGGATGGTTTAAGATGGTATGAAGAAGCATTATGGCATGATAGACCAAAACCATCATTTGAAAATACACTAACATTAATAAGTCAAGAAGAGATGGATGCTTTACGTAATCAATCAGAAACAAATGCTGAAAAGAAAACCAGTGTAAGCGAAGATGAAGTCACCGACCAATGCATTCCATCAAAAACTGAGACAGGTAAAAAGATACACTAATAGTTGGATTTATGCTTTTAAAATATTTATCTACAAAAATTAGATTTTTATGAGTTATCTAGGGCATTTTTTAACCATCGAGAAAACCTATCTACGGGTGCTAATTTAGTGGGATTTTGACTTCTGAAAGAACTTTTCCCCTATAGACAATTTTCATAGCCAGTAGACTCTTTTCTTTTGATAAATGTAGTGTGTACAAATAGATCAATAAATCCATCGTGTCGTTGAATAGAACTTGTGAAAATGCATTAGAACCCAATGTCTCTTTTTTTTTATTTGAATAACATCATGAAGCCCTTGTCTATGCGACTCTTTGCTAAAGTTAAACTATGAAATAATAAATATACCTGAAAGTCTGCAATCATTCTTGTGTTATTATGAACAAAATAATTTTTTTCTATTAGACAATAATCAATTGAATGTAACAAATGAAAAGCAATTTCGTAGTCCAGCGATTAATATTATCCGTTCAAATAATATTTCAATACCACAAGCTGAACCATTCTATCGTCCTAAAAATCAACCTAATCACAATCAACAAAATTTATCATCTTCACCAAGTAATGATTTTGCATCTCAATCATTACCAAATAATATTGAAAATACCAATGAGCATAATGCTACCGATGCACAAGCTGCAATGAAAGATGCAACCAATAAAAAACAACCATCGGATACACATAAAGAAGAACCGCGAACACCTCATTCACGTGCAAAACATTTTGCTCGATTTTATCCAATTACTAAAGATGCACCTGTGGTTAAACCTGATGTAGGTTTTTCTTTGAATAGATGGTAAATTATAATCCGTCTTGTTTTAGACACCTGGCCTTAAACGTAAAACACGTCATAGTGAAAATCCACCCATAGAAAGTTCAGTTGGTTGGGTTTTTGATTCACGTGGTCATCCAACAAACAAATCGCGAAGCAATACAATATCGAATATTGCGTAAGAATTCTCATGTATTTTTGTTTGCATTTATTTTTCTATGTATTTGCATTGAGTATGTTTACCGAGAAAGATTTACTTATTACAGATGAGTTCATTTTTCTTATGATTCAATGTCAATAAGGTAAATGATTATAGAAAAAAAACCTTGTGTTTTGCTTGATTGTGACAACAACAAAAAAGACGATTTTCATATATTATTTGTTCCTAATAGACGCAATAAATTAAAGATCGATTATTATAAAAGAATACTTTTCTTCATTTAGAAATCGACAACAAGATTTCTATGATCAATATTCATCATCGTATAATGAAAATCATTATTGGCATAGTCATAATTCAAATTTTTATGGTTCAACTCCGGTGGAAATTCCGCAATTTCAACATCCATCACATACACTTTTACAACAAAATGGTTTCACTCAACAAGTTTATCTTAAATACAAACAAGAATGTCTTGATGGTAATAGACTCATTAGCGAAAAACCGATTTTTAATCTAATAGATCATAAAATTTCATGAGGAGTTCATCATAAGAACCAGATTTTTAGTTCTATGAATTCTCGGAGTACCGAAATTCGTATATTTCTCTTGGAAGTTTTGTAATTCGGTGAACTTTATTGTTTCTTTTTACTTTTAGAACGTACTAAACTAGGTCCTGGCCAATCCATGGAAATGAATACACTGTATCGTTTTTGGTCATTTTTCTTGCGTGAAAATTTTAATCGTCGTATGTATAATGAATTTAAACAATCGGCTGTTGACGATGCTAGAACTGGTCATCGGTATAAAGATAAATTGTTTTATGAAAATAAAAAATATATTTTTCTTATTTATGTTTAGCTATGGTGTTGAATGTTTATTTCGATTTTATACATATGGTTTAGAAAATAATTTTCGTCAACATGTATTTGAAGATTTTCAGCAAGAAACTCTTCGTGATTATGAAGCTGGTAATAATCAAAATAGAAAAAGAAAACGAAAGATTCAATATCAATTAGCAAACTATTCTTCTATTTAGGACAATTATATGGTTTGGAAAAATTCTGGGCGTTTTTAAAATATTCTCGACAAAAACAAAAAATTAATTCGAGACTTGAAGATATTTTAAAAAACTATAAAAAGCTGGAAGATTTTCGTGTTGATGGTGCATCATTTCCACAACAGTTTTATCCAACTAAATCAGGAATTAAAGTAATTGAAAAGAAAAAAAAAGTTAAATATTCTTTTTCTTCTAATAATTTCATTTTTCTCTTCTAGACTGTTCCAGCACCTGAAGCGCTTGCTGCTGCAGCAAAGAACAGTGATACGTCACATTCATTAAAAACCAGTGGGGAACATTTCCCAACTCGTAATCGTGGTCAACCACGACCATCAAATCGGCGGACAATATCTGAACGGTGCTAAACTTGATATTCGTTTTGTTTTTGTTTTTTTTTCTTCTTCTTCTTTGTCGTCTCAAAACGGTGCTCAATTTTGTTCGAGTGGGTTTCGGTTGTTTGTTTAAAGTATGCATGTTTTTTTTTCATTTTTTTTCTTTCAAAGTTTATTGTTATTTAATCTTTTTCTATGTATATATTACATTGGTTTGTTACTGTAGTAGATAGATAGATTAAAATAGTGATGCATTGTTGTATCGATAGAGGTATGAATTTTCATATGGCTTCGTTTGTTTGTTTTGTTTTGGAACTATTTGCCAAATAAAAATAAAACAACCAAACGTATTCGATTCGCTTATGATCATTCATATCTACTTTTAGAGTATAAAAGTAAAAGAGGCAGAGAGGCGACAATGGCTTCATCTCGTTTGTTTAACAATATTGGTAAGAAAATGATAGTAGTTGATTTAGATCGAAGATTTTATTATTTAGGAAGACTTGGCATTGGCTTAGCGATTGCTGGTGGTGCCATTAATTCTATGCTCTATAATGGTAATTTATTAAAAGAAGAAATAAGTTTTTTTGTTGTCGGTATCTTATCGGAGGAATTTATCAAGTAGGATGACCGTCCATATTGTACTGATGCATCCGAATGATTTTCGAGAATCTAATCGTGTGTAGCATTGAACTGCTTTTGTTGTCTCAATATTGAACCGTAATTAATGTAAGACTATGAGATACATGATGGAAAGTTCGCAGTGTCAGACGAATAAATCCTTTTAATGTTTTATCTAACTTTATGAATCTGTTTTAGTTGATGGGGGTCATCGAGCGGTGATTTTTGATCGTTTTCAAGGTGTTAAACCAGATGTTATAGGTGAAGGAACACACTTTATGATTCCATGGCTTCATAGACCCATTATATTTGATATTCGTACGCGACCACGATCTATTCCATCAATAACCGGAACAAAAGGTATGTAAACGAGGTGGATGAGACGACAACGATTTTTTTCTCTTGAAAAAATAACAAAAAATAATTACTTTTCTCTTAGATTTACAAACGATTAATATAACATTACGTATTCTTTATCGACCAAGAGCTGAAATTTTACCGAAAATCTTCACTAATTTGGGTTTAGATTATGAAGAACGTGTTTTACCATCAATTACGAATGAAGTTTTAAAATCTGTTGTGGTAAATCATTGGTAACTTTTCTTTATTTTCTTGTTACTATAAATAATCAGTAGGCTCAATTTGATGCAATTGAATTGATCACACAACGTACACTTATTTCTCAACGTGTTAGTGAATTATTAACAGAACGTGCAGCTCAATTTGGTTTACTACTCGACGATATTTCAATTGTAAGACATTCGAAAGACGAAAGTCAACGTGATTCTATTTCTTCTCTTTTGCACAGACCCACGTGAGTTTTGGACCAGAATTTACAAGCGCCGTTGAATTAAAACAAGTTGCACAACAAGATGCTGAAAAACAACGATTTTTAGTCGAAAAAGTAAATGAATTAAGATAAAAATTTGTCTTATCTATTTTGTTTCTTTTGAAAACCAAAGGCTGAACAAAGTCGTCAAGCGAATGTTATCGCAGCCGAAGGTGATGCACGTGCAGCTGATCTCATTGGCAAAGCTTTAGGTGAAGCTGGCGATGGTAAATTTCTGACTAGCTTTTTTCTTCGTTGTTTCACTTATTTTTCTTTTCATATACGTTTAGGTTTGATCGAACTTCGACGAATAGAAGCCGCCGAAGATATTGCTGGTCAATTATCGAAATCACGAAATATCGTCTATTTACCACATGGTCCTCAAATGTTGCTTAACATTTCTGGTTCTATGCAATAGAAAAATGTTGTTCTTCTTTTTGTTTTAAAATTTGTTTCTCTATCGTAGTAAACTAGTGAGATTGATCTAGGAAAATAAAATGAGCATAAAATTGTTGTTTTCTTTTTCCTATGCCTGTGTTTATAAACGATTGAAATAACAATAACCTTGTATTATCTTTTTCTGTTTGTTTGTTTGTTTGATTAAAAGAAAAACAAACATCGCATAAATAATTCTCTAGATGATATTAAAGATTCGAGTACGATTGAAAGAATGAATTTTGATAATCTCTTTCGGCGTTTCATATTGACCCAATCATTTGTGCGTGGTTGGGGAAATCCATTACATCTGCAAGAAATTTTTATGTATCGTCGCGATAAAATTGGTGTTAGAGATGAATGTTTAAAACTTGTACCAGCTGAAAGTGTACAAGACAATACTATTGAAATTGTTAAACAAGAGATAAAAGCTGATCGCACTTATATTCATGGTCGATTTCGTTCACCACTTGCCGACTATTTACCCCATTTGGTGAGAAATTTAATAGTTTCATTCATAATATCGTTAGTTTGTTGTATTTATCTGGATAGATTCCACCCGAAGTAGCTACAGCTCATTTTCAACTTATTTTACCACGTGATCATCGGCTCGGTATAGATCCAATACCCATAGGACTTTGCTATGCCGGAACCGGTGATCACGGTTTCAGTCGACGACGACTAGTCACTGCAATACCATTAATTAATCAATATCGTATAGCTTCCATTCTTCTTGAAAATCCATATTACGGTTTAAGAAAACCCCCACAACAATCGCGTTCATCATTATTCTATGTTACCGATTTATATATTATGGGTAAAGCACTTATTTTAGAAACACTGGTATTACTTCACTGGTGTCAAAAAATGAAATTAACGCCAGCTATTCTGCATGGATTCTCTCTTGGAGGACATATGGCTTCGTTAGCATTTACAAAGTAAGACTCTATGGCATGACTAGATGAAAACAGATTTCAATAGTGACTCGAATAGAGTTAACCAGAAACGATTTTCTGACACTGACAGACATCTGAACGAAAATAAAATTCTAGTTTTGTACGAAATAGGTTCAGACTGTCTGAAAAATAACACAAGTTTCACTTTCATTTCTTTACATACGATTTGTATAGACTCAAATGACTAGTGCAATAACGTTGCTAATCATTTTATATATTCATATTTCAGCTGGCCTGGACCTCTTTCTCTATTATCCTGTGCTTCCTGGTCAACAAGTTCGACAGTATATTGTGATGGTGTACTTTCACGCACTATCCCATGGGCACTTTTAAAGCAACAATTCTATGAAAACAAAGCATATCAAACATTCTATGAATATTTACGTGAGCGAAAGCGATCTACTGATGCCAACGTGACGATTACCGATCCTATTAAAGATATGATGCGTCTTCTAATGGATGAATTTACTTCTCTGTTCAATTATTCACGTCCAGTACAATCGAACATATCCAATGCTCTGTTTATTGCTTGTATAAACGATGGATATATCATACGTGATGGTATTCCACATATGAATGATCTATGGCCAGGTTGTCATATTCGATATATTCCTCGTGGACATATTAGCGCATTCTTATTAAATCAATCAAGATTTCACGATGCTGTTGCTGAAATGTTGCAACGACAACAACCCGATGTAAGATTAAAAAAGTATCCAATTATAACACCAGCCTCTATTGCTTCACCTGGAAATTCATGATAATATTTTTTTTGTATTTTCTCGAAAAATATCGAATAGTTTATTATTTTCGTGTTGTGCTTTTTTATTCGTTATATTTTGAATTATAACTTAGAACACAAAAACAACTTGATCGAATATAAACTAGGCAATATATTGGTTGTTTTACTTTTTTTTTAAATGCGATTCATTTTGCACGACGATTATAAATTAATGAGCAAATATGGTGTTTCTTTTTGCTCGTATTTATCAGTAAAATAAACATTTTGAAACAACTAAAATAGTAAATTGCAACATGATAAATTAGTGAATAACATAAATTTACTAAACGTGAATTAGTATTAATACTAATCCATACATCGAAACATGGTTATTTATCAAAAATTTAACATAAACTATGAATGATCAGATTGTTTCTTAAAATGATATTTCACGTATGAGAAATCAACATCTGTTCGTTATGTCCGTCATTTTCTGATAATATTAAACCAGCCATTTTTTTCTCACCTGAGAATAGACTTTAATTTTTATCAATGACATGGTACTATCATGAAGAACGTGCTTAAATTAAACTCAAAGAATCCTAAAAATCTATTTCCTTATAACAAAAAATATCAGACTCATCGCAAGAACACAGTACTTCGGATGAAAAAAAGTAGAAAACAAATCAGACACGAATAAAATATCGTTATCGGGCACAATTATAAAACAAAAAGTCACACGTTCTAGATAACAACAATACTTGAAGGGTGTTTTTAAATCCAGTCAACCACACACACCCTCATTTTTTGTGCACTTATTATTTATTGAATATCATTATTGAATTGAATTTTGTGACCGATGCCTACAATATGAAATTATTTGCATTCGTTGACTGTAACTGCTGATAACAGGAATGGCTTCTAAGTGCGGCGAGTTAAAAATGCATTTCATAGTTAGGTTTGTTTTTGTTTGCCTACTATTTAATTTATTAAAATATATGTTTTATCAAACCAGGTTATTTTTTCCTCACAAGCTTACTGATGTTTTTTTTTTTATTATTCTTATCTTATCTTATTGTTCGGGTAAGTTTTCAGGTGTAACACTCAGCAATCGTATTAGTTGTCTTCGAACAAGGATGAAAGTTTATCATGCAGGCTCGATTTTATTCTTTATCTGTTTGATTCAAGGAATCGTATGTACAATTTAGTTAATGATAATCATTGTTTTTTACCATTTCTTTTAATTAAGATTGGAAAACAATGTTTATCTGGCCAATATCCACCAACACCTGATCGAATTTTGCCAACCTACGTTATCAACTTAGATGCACCACCAATCGAACGTTGGAAAGATGTTGTAGCTAGTTATAAAACTGAAGTAAGATTAATGTGAATTCAGATTATTTTCTTATGTACCGTTTCAGCTCACTGATTTACTTGCATATTTGAAAACATTTCTTATGGAAATTTCACCAGAACTTCAATATTTGATTACTCTTATTGATACTAAACTAGTAGGATTTCACTGATGATCTATTTGCTCAGTATTTCGCTTTTGTTTTTATCATCCCATTAAAACAGCCCGAAATGGCTGATACATTACCAGCACCCTATGGCGATGAAATGAAAGGCATTAGTCAAGCATCTGGATTACCATTAGGTAAATTGGATATAATGTTTTCTTATAATTTATCATATTTATTTCTTGTTGTCTAGGTGAAGTCGTTCTCTACAATATTTTTTATGAAGTCTCGTCTTTATGTACATCTGTTGTGGGACAAGATGAGAATGGCAATATCTTTCATGGACGAAATCTTGACTTCGGAGGACCTTTCGGGTAAAAGAGAAAAAAAAATATTGTTTTATTTCAATATATGTGTTGAGCTTAGTTTAAAATAGAATATGTTCAGATCAGAGTGACCAAATTCATAAGTCACGTTATTAGTATCGTTCTTTTGTTTTGTTCAGACATAATTCACCAATTTACGAGTGTATATGTGTCGTTCTCATCAAAATCAAATGGAATTCATAAAAGAGAAAGCAACTATTAAATCGCAGATAAAAGCCTACTTTGATGTGTATATTCACTTTTCTGAAAGATTATTTCTTTAAGATATATATATATATATATGAACGATACTATTATATGAATCTATGTTTTAGTTGGGATAAAATAAATCATACTTGGGGATTAACAGAAAAACTGCGTCCACTCATGGTGCAAATTAATTATACACAAAATGGTCAAGTTCTTTTCAAAACCACGACTTTTCTCGGGTATGATAGATTTAGTTAGATGCTTTCCTGCAATCATTTTAATATTCCATTTAGTTTTATTGGATCATTGACCGGTATTAAACCAGGTGTATTTAGTGTTTCAATCAATGAACGTAATATTGTTAAAGGTGGTTATATCGGTTTAATTGAATGGATCTATAATATTAATCGTAATCAATCATTTATTACATTTGCTATTCGTGATATGCTCACAAAATCTGAAAGTTATGATCAAACACTGAAATACTTAGCTGAAGAACCCCTGTTAGCTCCATGTTTTTACATTGTTGCTGGAACAAAAGCTGGGGAAGTAAGCACATTTATTTTATGTCAGAACTGTATTCTGGTTTTTTTTTAACTATAGGGTGCCATTATAACTCGATCACGAATTGGATCCGATGATATTAAAGTATTGGGCAAAGATAATTTATGGTTTATAGCACAAACCAATTATGATAATTGGAAAAAGCAACCGATTTTTGATGATCGTCTAACACCATGTATTGAATGCATGAAAACAAAAGGCAAAAATCAAGTTGCATTTGACTCTTTATTTGATGTACTTTCTTCACGGCCGATGCTTAATAAAGTATAGTCGTTGATCCTATTGTTGCATTGCGTATCATTGTATTTATTTCTCTTTTCAGGAAACTGTTTACACATCATTGATGCAACCCGCAACAGGTCGATTTGAAGGATACTGGCAATATTGTCGTGATGAGGATGCGTCATGCCGACCTTGGTAAATGAATTCAACGTCGCATGTTCTTCTTTATTTTGATAATATATGTGAAGAAAAAAATAACTGCTTTGAATATTATGTTTTTTTTTTGTGCAATAAAATTTCAATACACATGAGCGCATTAATATCTATTTTAAGAATAAGTGACGTCAATAAAAGAATTATGAACGATATAACTCAAACCATTGATTATCCCTACTCGAGCTCTTGTCAAGATTTGAGCTCAAGATGTTCATGTACATGTCAAAAAAAGTTCGACTAGGGATGTCTCTAGACGATGTTGACATCTATTCAAACTAGATCTCTGAATGAGATCGGACAAATCTTATAATCGCATCTTATTTTTGGAGCTACTCAATAAATGGAAGACGCTAAACTTTCACATTAGTATCAATCAACTTTTGTCCTCGAATTCGAATAAAAATCAAAGATGAGTCTTTTATTGATTTTTCTACGTATAGAATTTTAATACCGATGAATGCTATCAAGTTTAATACATAGTACCATGGTATACTGGTTTGGATTACTAATTTGAACAAGTGTTAAGCAACAAAACCGTCTTCATATGTCTCGAAAAAATATATGATTAATTCAAAAGTATCAGAAGAATGTTCTATAGATGACTTTGAACTTGATAGATTCTTTCAAAACAAACAGGACAAGATATTAAAATACGATTGAAAGGTGGTAAATAGGATTTTTGTTGTNTAAATCGTACACTGTAAAAATAGTAGGTACTTTACGGAACCTCGAAAAAAGGCTCGGTAGACGACAAAAAGCTTGGAAATGTGTGCAAAGTTTCAAAAAAGAATAAAAAAATCCACGGAACCTTTAAAAGATCTTACCGCGTACCCAAGTGAAGATCCTTTTTTCTTCGAAACCTTTTTAAGTTCCGTACACCAAAAAATAGGTTTGGTAGGAACATACGAAACCTTTAGAGTTTCGTATTAAATATAATAGTTTTACAGGAAGTCCAGTACGAAACCATGAGGTTTAATACGAAACTTTAAAGGTTTCGTATGTTCCCACAAAAACTATTTTTGGTGTACGGAGCTTAAAAAGGTTTCGAAGAAAAAAGGATCTTCACCTGGGTACACGGTAAGATCCATTAAAGGTTCCGTGGATTTTTTTCTTCTTTTTTTGAAACTTTGCACACATTTCCAAGCTTTTTGTCGTCTACTGAACGTTTTTTCGAGGTTCCGTAAAGTATCTATTTTTTTTAGTATAGTTGGTCCCATTGTAATTCATTTTTTGATTTTCTCAAAACTTTGTCAGTGTTCAACTGAAATATGTCACGAAAGTGTTGAACATTCACAATGTATACATTTTATAAATACAACTATCTTGCTGAGACAGACTGTGCTTTAGATTTTTTAGTGAGAACTTCAATTTATTCCGCATTAGTTCAATATCTGTTACCTTTTGAGGCATTGATTCTCTTAGAAGATTTTAATTATATTCTTAGGCTGACTAAAGTAATGTTACAGTGAACTTTTCATTCGTGAATTATCAACCTCTAATTATCTTTACCCTGAAAAGATGCAATCTAATGAACTAGTTAAAAGTGCCATCAAGAATAGTTTTAGCTTGTAATTATTTCAGTTGATTTTAAAAAAAATAGTGTTGTGTACAAGAAAGAGATCCATAATAATTTTTTTTAATCAACTCGTCCGTCTCTAAAATCCTGAATCAATATTCCAATTGAAAAAAAGAATTTACTTTCACAAATGAAGACGAAAATGTGTCCTAACTATTTTTAAGTTCAATGAAAACTTTCTCATGTTCTTCTCACAATCTTTACTGTATAAAATAAATTCGTAATTATCAATACAACCAATTATAGATAAATGAAGCCTTCTAAAAATAACATCAATTATTCGGTTTATATTTTATTCTTGTTATTCTTTATGCTGATCTTATTCCATAAAAATTGTGTTATTTTTATAAATAACCATAACAAATTAATTTAAACGGTTTGTCGTTTTTTCCAAGCATCGAGTGGTCCATGGTTAGGCAAATACTTAACATTGACACCGTCGTATGCTAATTGTCCTTGTTGCCATAGGCGATCATAATCTTCACGGGTGAATTTTGTGAAACCCCATTTATCCGAAACGAAGATTTTTTGTCGACCTGGAAATTTGAATTTAGCACGACGTAATGCTTCGACTGTTTGAGCTTTATGTTGATCTTTAACACGGACTGATATGATAACTTGTCCAATATTGACACGAGCAACAGTTCCTAATGGTTTACCAAAAGCACCACGCATACCTGTTTGTAAACGATCGGCACCAGCACATGATAACATTTTATTGATTCGGAGAACATGAAATGGATGAACTCGCATTCTTATATGAAATGCATCTTTACCACAGTGTTTAACTAAATATTTGTTAGCACAGATACGTCCAGCTTCAAGTGCTTCACTTGATAGTTGTTCATATTCATCGGATACAAGATGAACACATAATGGAAATTCATCAACACGTGCTTTCTTTCGTCCTAAATCAAAGATACGAATTTTTGGATCGGGTACACCACGACAAAACCGAGATTTTGGCTATAAAAATAGAAAAATAATGAATATGAAGTGAATCTTTGTTTTAAAAATAACAAAAAGAAAGCATACGTAAGGCTTGTTCTTGCAATACCGATAGCATCGTGCAGGTCGTCGACCCATTTTATTGTTTTATTTATCTGCAAAAAAACGAAATAAGTTATTCATATCGATTTATTTTTATCAAAAAAAAATAAATATAATAACTATTGAATACAAGTAGCAGCTTCATATTGTCTAGCGAAGATTAAATGACTCCATTCGTATTTCGACCACCATAATGAAATAATAGATTATAACACACTAAAGCAGATTTGATCAAAGAAAAAGTCTCATCAGTACGGAGGTTCAAACGTGAATTTCTATTGGTTCTCAATCTACTAATAGGTTTTGACATGTAAATCCTACGCTTAATTTCTACTACATAAATAAAATTGAGTAAGATTAACCACGAGTCACGTTTTAGTCATTTACAAATATTGATTGGTTTCAAATATTTAACCAATGAAAGCAACATAGTTGAGTAATAATATAATATATTGCAATATTATTTTATATGTATATATACAGAAATTGATTATTTCATTTCAAGAAAAACGAACTCCAAAGGTTGAAGGTTTCTGTACTGCCCGCATATACGTAAATATACTTCAAGAATGTTGATGGCATGTAAATGTATATAAAATCATCTTTCCTTTTTTTTTTACAGTTAAGTGAGTGTTGTCGACGGTTGACAGAAAAAGACAATAAAACATTTTATTATCAATTAATGGATACTTTTGAAGTTCGAACCGACGACCTTATGACTACTACAAATGAGACAAAATCTATGAGCGATGGACAAGACGAAGAAATTACCTCATTACGCGATCATTTCAAAGACAAAATACGTATCTTATCATCGATCGGACAATTCTCTTATATTCTAAAAATTCGACCTGATCAATATGATATTTCATTGACATTACAATTGGATAGTAAGTATCATAGAAAAAAGAAAAAAACAAAGTTTTATTTTTGATGATAGAGGATTATCCATCAAAACCTCCTGAAATAATAATAACTGCACCCCGACTTGCTCCCGATCAAATAATAGTTATTCAACAACTTCTTCAGTCCTATTGCGAAACATTACTTAATAAACCAATGATTTTATCAATTTATTCTCGTCTTCTTCAGTGGTTCGATGAAAATAATATTCAAACAGTCACTATTCATTCAAATACTACTACTACTAATAATAATAATCAAGCGAATTCAACTTCATCTTCAACACAACGTTCACGAAAAAATAGTAAAACAAATTTTTCATTAGAAACTGTGAACAATTACAGCAATGAGCAAGAAACAGAATATCTCAAACGTAGTTCTATGAAAACTGCTGAAGATGTTATATCACGTGTTGAATGGGATGGCCTTCTTGATAAACGACTTTTTCGTGTTGGATATGTTGATCGCTTTCTTGGTATGCAAGAAAAATCATTTGATGATTTTGACTTTAAAGTTGATCTGTCAACTGTAAGTGATCGCCATTCAAGTATACTTGCTATACCGAAACATCGAATACAATATTTTAAATATAATAATGAAATCATTTGGGACAAAGAAACACGAACCGATTTAATGTTTGGTTCTACTGGAAATAAACAAACAATCTATGATGTCATTGAAAGACATAAAAATAGCATGGAAAGTACTGATCCATCTCGGTAGACTTGTATTTTTATATTTCAATCGAAAATAATTTCCCTTTATATCTATTAGGACGCCTGACACCGATATCGTCGAAAAACCTAATGTTACCATTCCTCCACCACATTATTTGACAATTACTGACGGTGCCTACAAACCCAATTATTTTCTTTCGATACCTATGACCGATCCTATCCTCATTTCGAATTATTCGAATTATCAAGAACATTTACTTTCATCTTATCCTTCAATGTTCTCCTCGCATACGAGTACATCGAATCTTCATTTAACATTATTAACATTACATATTGAAACAACATCACAAATCGAACAATGTATAAAACTATTCAATTCTCTTCGAGATGAAATTCGATATCATTGCTCATATCCCGATCCGATTAATCTAGAATTTAATGATGTGAATACATTTCACGATAAAGTCTTGTATGTTAAATGTAAAAAGAATCTACGATTAGAGAATTTACGAACATTAATCGTTCAACGTTTAACTGAAGAACAACAAAAGCAAACTGTTCATGGTATTTTTTGTGCTGGAAATTATTATGAGTTTGTAGCACATATAACATTACTAAAATGCAAAAGAAAATATTCGTCTATACAGCAAGATGAAACCAAAGAATTTAATTTTGGTAAACAAATAATAGATTGTTTGCGATTATGTTCGATTGGTAAAAACGAAAACGATGACCAAAAAAATAATTGTGTTTTTCAACTCGATTTGAGTTAATTCTTTTATTTTATCAAGTGTCTCCTTTCCATTCCTTCTTTTTTATTCTTACTATCGACAATGAGTTGTTGCTAGCTGAGACAGCATCGTCCTTATTTTATTGCTACGTGTAAATAAATACGTTTACCATTAGTAGTTCATGTAGCGTTCTTTTTATTGTCCATTCCTGATATTTATTTTGAATGTTATATGTCGAATAATAATGGTGATGATGATTAAAACTATTTTTAAGACAAACAAAAAAGAGATTTTGTTAATTTTATAGAATAGCATGGGAGTACAAAATTTTTGGCAACTAATTGAAACAACCGGTCGACCGGTTAATATGAATAAAGGTTTAGAAGGAAAAGTCTTAGCTATTGGTAAGAATGTAAAAATAAAGATATACTTAAATTAATCTATATTCGTATAATTCTTATCTCGAACAGATATCAGTATTTGGCTTCATCAAGCAGCTAAAGGCATGCGTGACCGACAAAATCCACATATAATTCTATTATTACATCGTATTTGTAAATTATTACATTTTAAAATTAAACCAATTTTTATATTTGATGGTGGAGTACCCGAATTGAAACGACGAACCCTTGTAAGTTTGAATAATAAGATTTAAGATTTGTTTTTAAAACAAGCGTCTTTTCGTTTTTTCGGCTGAACGACGGCAACGACGAGAAGTAGCAGTAATAAAAACCAAAGAAGCAAAAAGTAAAATACGAACAAATTACTTGAAGATGTTAGCTATTCAACAACTAAGAGGCGAAGAAAGTAAGTAACTATTTATATTTTGTTTGCAAAATCGAAATATTACATTCTCAAATAACTTGAAACAAGAGTAGGCAGGCAAATTCATGTAAAATGTTTACTTCAATGTTTTTTTAAGAGCATGTCCTCGAGTGTGTTTGAGTTGAAAGATTGTAGAAGAATTAAAATCTATTGAATAAGTTCCCACGTGATCCATTCCATAAGTCGAAAGGTGTAAGTGCCGGTACTGAATCCATCATTGAAATATTTTCCCTTGACTTTCATCTTTTATAGTTATGTAAACTAGACTCATCAACAAGAATAAACTGCATTTGATTCATATTTGTCACTGAATGTTCCGTTCAGAGATGCCAGATGTGAAAGTCGAAAATCCGGAATTTTTTTATCAAAATCCGGAAAATTTCGGAATTGTTTTTTCAGAATCCGGAAAAAATCCGGAAAGGTTTTCAAGGATCAATTGTAGTTACGTAAAGGACATCGTTCTCAGTTAAATTATAAATAACTTTGTATATTTTCGCAAAATAAAACATACTGTAATTACACAAAAATAAAAACAAACAGCTAAACGTTGTCAGCTTATAGAAAATAACTTAGAAATTATACAATTTGAAGTTAATTAACACGTTGCTTTTTGGTACAATATTTTTCATTAGAATGAATAAGTTTCAGCAGTTCTGGTTTTGATAAAAAAAAAATATAAATTTCTTTACATGATAAAGATGAGTTAAAACGAATTTTAAATTCAGCTGCAACAAGTTTCATTGACATACGATTTCGTTTATCATCGTATAGATGCTTCATGGCTGAAAAAACACTTTCAACAAATGCATTCTTACATGGAATAGAGATAAAGTCACCAGTAGAAGAAAATATTAAATCTCTACTGAATTATTCACAATTTGNAAATAACTTGAAACAAGAGTAGGCAGGCAAATTCATGTAAAATGTTTACTTCAATGTTTTTTTAAGAGCATGTCCTCGAGTGTGTTTGAGTTGAAAGATTGTAGAAGAATTAAAATCTATTGAATAAGTTCCCACGTGATCCATTCCATAAGTCGAAAGGTGTAAGTGCCGGTACTGAATCCATCATTGAAATATTTTCCCTTGACTTTCATCTTTTATAGTTATGTAAACTAGACTCATCAACAAGAATAAACTGCATATGATTCATACTTGTCACTGAATGTTCCGTTATGTGATGTATTATAATGGCAGTTTTACACGAAAATCTTATTTTAATGAAGAAAGCGTTTGAATTTCTTGTTATATTTAATTGTTTGATTTTCATTTTAGTTCAATCATTACCACCAGCACCTTGTGACGAGCATGAAAACGATATATTTGAATTACCAGATACTGATTTATATGAACAATTGGCCTACGATGATAATGAGCAAATACTTCAAACCATAGTAAAAATAAACTAATTTTAATATTATCTTTTTCAGAGGCGAAGATGATGATGATGCTGAAATTATAGAACATACTGAGCTTCAACCAGTAACTAAAGTAAAAAGACAACGAACAACATGGTCAAAAACACAAGCAGATAACGATGCTAATGATCATTATCTATTACCTAATGTTAGTATTTAATTGATTATTATTATTCTAATTTTTGTTACTCCTATAGGTAAATGAAATGGATGATGATGCACTTAGTAATTTACCTGTTGAAATGCAACATGAAATTCTAGTAAACTATTCATCAAATAATAATAATTCAACGATATGATTTTGACCTTTTTTTTTATAGACTAATTTGAAAGAACGTCTTAAACGTGGTCGAAAACAAATCGAAGATATGCCTCAAGTTAGTAATCTTACATACGCATAAAAGAAAAACATTGAACTATTGTCATTGTTCATCTTTAGAAAAGTGACGATTTCTCTGATTATCAAGTACAAAAATTACTTAAACAAAATACCGTTAGTCAAAAGATTTTTGAACTTAATAAAGCGATTAAACGACAAAAATTTGGTAGACATAATTTTTTTCTCTTTCTATTTCACTCTTAGAAAACATTATTTTGATTCTAGACATTCCATTAGAATCAAATACTAATGTTTATGCAGGTAAATTAGCATCAGATTCGTGTACACAATATATTCTCATCAAACCGGATACTACACAAAAATGTGTACCAGCAACAAATCTATCAAAAACTTCATCGTCAACATCATTTAGTCGTCAGTCGACAAGTGATTTTTGTGTTAATACTCTAATGGATCGAGATCCTGTTACTGCGCACGTTCAACAACAAAATACAACTGTTGACATCGACTTTATAATTAAAAAAGATGATTTTAAATCATCATCTTTGGAAGAAGAACAAATTGTTACGATAGACAAACCGATTGAAAAAGAAAAAAAAACATCTCCAATAAATGAACCAACTGTTGAAAACTCTTCGATCAGAGAGCATGACGAAGAAGCTATCGCATTAGAAATAGCTATTAAGCGCTCATTAGAAGATCAACAGAGGTCAATCAGTGAAAATATTAATGATGATCTATCGAATACAATTGAATCTTCTTCAGATTCCGATGGTGAACTTAAATAGAACATTTTTCTGAATAAAAGAACTTACCATTTTGTTTCTTTTTCCTTTAGATTCTGACTTTATCGATGTGCCAACAATTCCGAAATCTACTGAACCCATTATTCTTCCACATTTTATTGATGATGATGATGAAAGCAATGATATTAGCAAAACAAATACGAATCAATCTTCTGAATTTATAGAACTTGATAACGATGAAAATGAAAGTAGTAATAATAGTACAGCTATTGAAGATATTACAATGCTTATGGATAAAAACAAAGATCAACCATTACTAGTCGAATTTGACAGTAGCCAACCATCAATATCTCAATCGGTAAGAGGAACTGTGTAGAAGAGAAAAACCTTTCATTTGAATCAATTATTATTTTTTAGGAAAGATTAGATGAACTTCAAGCAGAGCTAGTCAATGATATAGCTGTTCAACTGACGACAGCTCGCGACAATGAACGTTTGACAATGACATTAACAGATACAATGCATGAAGATACACAGGTGAACCAAAAAGAAACAATGATTTTATCATTTGTTTGATTTTGCCTTATTTATTAGTATCTTCTTCGTTTATTTGGTATTCCATATCTTGTAAGTCCGACAGAAGCTGAAGCGCAATGTGCTTATTTGGATTTAACAAATCAATGTGATGGAGTTATTACGGATGACAGTGATGTTTGGTTATTTGGTGCATCACATGTTTATCGACATTTTTTTCGTCAAGAGCAATTAGTTGAACATTACGATTCAACCATAATCGCAAATCAATTAGGTATATTGAACTATGAGATTTCATGCGAATAATTATAACGAAAACTTTTTTCTAGTGTTTCCTAAATAAAAGAATGAAAAAAAAAAACTTTGAATCTAACACTTGCTACATAATTTAGGTTTAGATCGTGAATCCATGATTGCTATTGGTATGATTGTTGGTTCGGATTATACGAAAGGTATTCCCAATGCTGGGATTATGACAGCTTTAGAAATACTACAAGAATTTCATGGAACATGCATGGAACGATTAGAAAAATTTCGGTAAAACTCTTTATTTTCTTTACCGGATTTATTTTAATATTTTATTAGACATTGGTGGAAAAAAGCGCAAAATCCTGATTATAAAACTCAATCGAAAGTATTAAAGCGATTGAAAAATTTAGCACTTTTTGAAGGTAAAATTTTCATTGAAACTATCATTATATTTGATATTTTCCGTAAAAATCTGGGTATTTGAATTTGCGGCAAATTCAAAATGCTTATACCTCTATACCGCTATACTATTATAGTGGTATAGCGGTAGCTAGATGCCACGTATCCCTTACAGAGACAGAGCACTGGCGGACCCACCAGTTCGGCTCACCGGCTCGGGCCATCCCCTCTGAGAATAGAACTGCCAGTAAAAGTTTTTTTTAATGTTTCTATGATTCAGTACCAAAAAGAATATATTACAATAGAATAAAGAATTGCGAAAAATTAAGCACACATTTTTAAATATTTCTTGAAAATTTATACTATCTTGTGTGAAAAAATTTAGAAAGGGCCACCCCCTCTCGAAAATCATGGATCCGTCACTGAGACAGAGAGACAGGGGGAGAAGGTACCCCCACACCCACACTAGGTACCCCATCGTATGGTATAGTAGTATAGCGGTATACGGCTTATACGGCTTATACCGCTATACCACTACAGTTTTTATTTTGTCATAAATAGAGATGATTTTAATGAATTCGATTTTGGCGCAAATTCATATTCCCCATCATATGAAAAATCTTGGTAAACTTTGTAACTGAAAAAAGAATCATAAGGTTTTCTTACTCAAATAGCTCTAGTAGTTCCATAGAGAATGCAGTACAAAAACTTTTGTTCTGCAGTATAAATACTGCCAAAAAACGAATGAAAATCAGATTTTTATTTTTTCTAATCGAAACGAAAAAGCAATTCACTTATATTTAGGTTTTCCAAACCAAGCTATTTATGATGCTTATATTTCTCCGAAAGTTGATCCTGGCAAATCAAAGTTTACATGGGCTATGCCACAATTAGAACTAATTCGAGAGTAAATTAATTAAAACCTTCACGCTTCTTATTAATCATCAATTTATTATAGATTCATAGGAAGTAAACTCAAATGGGATCGAAGAAAAATTGATGATATGATATTACCCGTTATTAAACGAATGAATACAAATGAAGTACGCTTTTTTTTGTCTATGCCTTCATGTTTATATACATACTTGAAATTTTAGATTCAATCTCGTATTGATTGTTTTTTTGCACCAGTCCTATTCGAAAGTACTTCACATCAATTTAAAAAGAACACTCGGTTGAAATCGGCACTTGATTTACTTAAACAAAAAACTGAAAAAGCAAAAGAAAACGAAAATGAAAATGATTTAAATCTATCCGAAGATGACAATACTCCCATACCAGAAAGAAATGCACCGAAACGAAAAAAGCGACCAAAAACTACAAAATTAATGAATGATCTCTTGGATAGTGTTCAAAAAACTAAACAAAGATCAAAAAAGAAAAAACCTATTGTTTCTCCGATTTTATCAGATGAAGAAAACGTTTGATTTTCACAATTTATTTTAACATTCACGAAAGAATTTTTTCTTCTGTAAATACCGACAAAAGTAGTCACTGTTAAAGTTTACCACCAAATAAATGAATATTAATAAAATATAAACGCATAATATGAAGAAGGAGACGATGTTTGATGATATTGATTACACATTATATCATTCCGATTTATTGAAATAATTGTGTCTTTCGTAATGATTGCTTCAAGATAATTGTCAGAATCAATTGTTTCATATGAACAGTTATTATAGATTGAAGACTCTTTTTGAATAGTAGACATTGTTTTCGAATTAGATTTATTCATTAAAGTTTTTCTTCGATGATACGATTGCATCCATATGAATAGTAGAGCTAGAAGAACTGAAACAATCAGGAACGTTAAACAACTGATAAAGATCAAATGAACATCAATATGTTGGCTTTGTGGTGATCGAATAGAAGAACAAGTTAATGGACGCATTTTAAAATCAAATATATCTGATGGAAGTGGTGGTGGAGGTGGGAGAATAAATTGCGGTGGTGGTGGAAGATTAAACATTGCTTTTTTCATAGATGCTGCGTATATTTGAATTCGAATATTTGTATTGTAATTATATTCAACTGCTTCGAAAGTAATTGATTAGATTTGCCTATCTATCAATAATATGTATCGTTCATAATGTAAATTTTTATCCGTGACCAATTTAATGGTATACTATAGAATAGATTGAAACGGCAAGAATAATTGTCGTCATTAGCATGTTCAGGTTGAGGTGAGCAAAGAAAAGGATTGATTATAAAATACACGGGGATAAATTTCTCTTAATGGTTCTTCTGATGAAGTCATTTGTGTATATGACTTTCGTTTTCTTTGTAAATGAAAATAGATTATATAATCATGGATATTATTATAGGTTTCGTTCGAAACGATTATTCGACGTTAATTAGAAATTCATATTTGATATATGCCCTCGTAAAAAGACGAAAACTCATTTCATGATTGTAGATGTATCCAAAGTAAACAAAACTTAAATGAAATCAAACATCAAATCGTACTATCAGCAGTTCTGTTTTATTATTTATGCAGCAAAGCTGTGATCAGAAAAAGATCCTTACAGCACCGGGCATAGAGAAAGATATGAATGAGAAAATGGTGGAGAGAAGACATAGAGTTATAACCCGAAGACGACATAAACAACAGTGGCTGAAACAGCAATTAAAACGAACAATGAAGACAATAACAAAATAATCACACTGAAAGAGAAAATGCGTTGCAACACATGCGGGAAACAAGAACAGAAATAGGCGAGTTATCAACGTGCGAGGATCAGAATGTTTCAGGGAAGTCTTGGAGAAGTTGAATTTCTTCCATCTCGAAGAAGGAAATAGTAGAAGAACCAGGGACCGACCTGAGCCATGACATGATTTTTCCGATAATTAACGTATGGCTGACTATCAGTAGTTCTTATATTTTGTTGCATTCATTGTTAAGACGTTCTTTTTGCTTTCATTGGAAACAGTTCTTAGTGGACAAATGACAATAATATAAAATTAATATTTTTTATAAATTCAATTTTCATCGCTTTTTATGATCCTATCTCGATATAGATCAATGACTAAATGTATGTGTTTCTATGGAATGAGTAATTAAAATAAAAAGACCTCGCCCACAACCTATTTACTACTTTCACTGGAAGTATCAAAATGTATCAGATCAACAAATTATGCATGTTGATTTTTCTCATTGGATATTTTATTTCATTCATTTCGTCAATAATTCTATTGAAATTCAAGTACAAGGAAATTAGCAATAATTTATAGAAATGTAATAAAAGTCTCTCTCTCTCTCTCTCTTTTTAAAAGATATATATGATCTGCTTTCCCTTGTCTTAATGTATTTGTTTCTGAAATGATGGAGATGATATGCCACTATCATTACGAGATACTAGCTTCTATCAACGTTACAAACTTTGTGTTGCCGTAATCCTTTCAGTTGATTGAAGGGAGTGAGTTTGGCTGTTGTATTAACGACTTCGATTATGAAATTTCACTACCACAAAGAAATAATTCTTTACGTGGATGTTGACACATTTTTTTATCATTCTTCTCTTATTTATTATTTGAACAGGGATAAAATAATCTAGTTAGAAAAAAAAGTAAGCAGAAAGAAAAAAAAGCGAAAAAGAGTATTGGTATACCATTTCTTTTTCGTTTTGAGTGGGATAGGAAGAGGAATGTCATTTTTTCAATTTTTCAACCCGTTAACAAGTCTAATCGAAATAGTACAAGTAACGAAGAAGATGACTTTAGAATCGTTGGCAAACGAACTCCTGCTTCATATATTCGAATTTTTCTCGACTGCTCAACTTCTTCAATCATTCTATGGGCTTAATTATCGTTTTGATGTGCTTATTTCCGATCATATTTGTGTTCGTGGATTTGACTTGCGATTGGTATCAAAACGTGATCTTGATACTGTTTGTCAACAATACTTACCATCGATTGTCAATCGAATAACTACACTACATCTTTCCGATGGCGAGGATTCGCAGCAAACAGTTCGTTTCGTTGCTCAAGATTTTACTCTTCATCAATTTGCTCATTTACGAACACTTAACTTGTATGATTTGATTTCTGTCACAATGATGAATAAAATTTTATTGGATTGTTGTCATTTATCACATCTCACTCATATCAAATTGACGAATTGTTACTTTTCATGTTCCCAGACTGATGTAGCTAACATTATAAACACAATTTGGAGTCTATCCAAACTGATCTACTGCTATATGGACATTGATACTAGTGATGATATCGAGTTTTCTGTACCGAATATAATTTCTTCATCGCTTGAATATCTGATCATCCCGAATATGATTTGTCGTCTGAGTGACTTAGCTCAACTGATCCAATATACAGCACGTCTTCGATATTTTTCTGCATGTTTCACATACGATTCTGATAGTAAAACGTATCCATCGATTATTTCGTTGATAACTCACTTCGATACATTGCTTGTTGCTGCTGAGCAAAATAATATAATAAATATTTTCAAACATATGCCTAATTTATGCAGTTTGACAGTACGAACAATTAACGATATTTCTGTTGATGGTCGTCAATGGGAACAAATTATTCGTGACCATTTAATCAAATTAAAACGATTTCGGCTCAAATTGACGAGAAAACTAGTGAATGATAGGGATTGGAAACAAAGTTTTGATGAACTTATTAATTCATTTCGAAGTCAATTTTGGCTTGAAGAACATCGTTGGTTTGTTCAATGCGACTGGGATCCAGACATCGCCGCAATTTATCTATATACGTTACCGTATGCTTTTGATCGTTTTACAGCACATTTTCCACTTATATTCGAGTCAACTTGTCCTCATAATAACTGTTATCGTTCCTATGATCGTGTAAATCAACTAAAATATATACATTTTCTATCTGACGACTTGGATCAATGTCAAAATATTAGCTTTTCTAACGTTCAAGATCTCACTATTTATCTTCCTATCAATAATCATTTATGGACGATAGTTCCGAACTTTCATCAATTGACCTCACTGTGCGTGGCATGGT
This sequence comes from Rotaria magnacalcarata, assembly GCA_900239745.1. Classification (NCBI taxonomy): domain Eukaryota; kingdom Metazoa; phylum Rotifera; class Eurotatoria; order Philodinida; family Philodinidae; genus Rotaria; species Rotaria magnacalcarata. The sequence continues at coordinate 115,753 of OENM01000178.1, forward strand.
ATAATTATGATGAAAAATTTCCAAGTCAATTACAATTGCTGCTTGATCGGTCATCTCGTCTCAATTCGTTAAGCATTGAAACATGGCGGTCTTCTCCTACACAAATGGCACCATTCGAAATTACGCATACTTTGATTCGAAAACTCGATTTATACAATTATAATTACCATTATAACAACACAGATTGTACTATATTGAGTTGTTCACCGTTAGGAATACAATGTGAAATACTTCGTATTTCAGTCGAACTTCGAACATGTGTATTGGATCTTGTGAAGAAAATGCCGAATCTTCATCAGTTAATAGTCCATTGTAGAGATGACAATTATAGAGAACAATCAATGGCTACCTCAGATGAACTTGTCGAATGGCTACAACAACAGTTGCCATCGAAATATGGGATAGCAAGAAATGCTTGTTTAGCAAACGAAATTAAAATTAACTTGCGGATTTGTTAAGGACAAAGTAAATGAGCTTATGAGACTTGTTATAGGAGAAAGTCATCACAACAATACCTATTTCAACATAGACATATATTTCAATTTATTCAAGCGACTGTGGAGCTTCGATAAACCTAAGATTCATGTAAATTCATACACTTTTTCAAGTATTTGTATTCTTTTTGTAGTAATTATGAAGAACTTTACTGAATCCACAAGAATTAGCAGGGGCTTGACATTTTTAAACGAAACTTTCTGCTAGTTCCGAAAATTGATCTACAACTTTGGATATAGTGTACTACATAATTAGTTTTCTCTTGATGTTCTTTTACTAATTTTATATTTCATGTTTTATTATAAAAAATGAAAATACTTGATCTTTTGAAAAAGTTTTTGAACAAATTACCTATCCTATTCAGTCAATGCATAACAATGAAAAAACTCTAAAAGACACTTCAATTTCATATTAAAGGAATTACCAATTCAGCTAGAGTGTATTTTTAACTTACACCAAAAGGATAAAATAAAATAATGTTAATATATTTCTTTTCTTTATCTTAGATCACATTCACCATCATTATCATCAGAAAGGATCGTTGTAGTAAAATTCACAAGAGCATTAATATGTCTAGTTTTTCTATCTTACGTCAGGTGGATAGATGTACTTGTCCGTCAAGGTGAAAAGTTGCGGAGAATAGAGCTAGAAAATAAAATGCTACATCTATTTCTCAGTTGCACTACAATTATACATTTTAAACTTCCAATCTTCCCTGGATATTGCATACAAACTTCAAGTACTGCTGATTTTCAGATGCAAAAATTGATTGCTACATAAATTCTCAACTTTAAATTTATTTCAGGCGTATCTATATATGACATTTTTATGTTCCCCAAATTGAAACGATAAGATCTGGAAATGTTAACAATAGTGGTCTACTTGACCACTTATAAGCGACGAGTTTTACTTATCGGTAAATGCCAGCATATGAATTGTTCAATTTGGGGTTCCCGAATTTCGCCAATAAGACTTTCGCCAATATACCTGATGACTTTCGTCAGTGTAACTTGTACATTAATTGAAAACAGCAAGATATATTCTGCAACCCACCCCATCTCAGATGCATCCAGCATTTATATTCATTTGTCATAAATGGCAAAAGTTCATCAAACTTTTCCCAATTGGCGAGAGTTAATTGTACATTCGCCAATGAACTTCCGGAGTTTCGCCAATTGGCGAGAGTCCACTGTACTTTCGCCAATGAATTTCCGGATTTTCGCCATTGGCGAATGCCCAGTCGGCGAAAGTCTTATTGGCGAAATTTGGGTAAGCCTTCAATTCTAGCTTTTTTAGGTATTTACAAATCGTTTTTGGTGTATGTCACGTGATTACAATATATTGTGGCCTGTCAAAATACGTCGAATTTGGGTCAAGAAAGTGCGCTATCAATAGCATTTAGATGGACAAAAGATTTTCAAAAATTGATCACTTTCCGTGCATGTTTTAGAATGTATCTAACCAGGTTCCTGAAACTCATCAGAAGTGCTGTGTTGTTTTTCATATATATTTTTGGTCGGTATGAAAACACAACTACGTATGATTTTATACAACTAGTGACTTTTCAGGTGAATTTTTCCGATGAAGTACTTCTCTAATAATAAACTCGTTTAGAATTCGAATCACACACTAGACGCGGCAAACGCAGTATCAAAAGATTCGTTGTTTCATTTTGCATAAGATTCAATGAATTTTACAAACAACAGATACTGTAATAGAAAAAAGCAACCTTGAGTCGACTTGTATAGTCTTACAAGTCCCCGTTCTTTAATAAGCCTAGATGTTCTTTCTGTAATTAATTGCAGTTCTAACAAGTGTTACTGAAAGAGAAAGACAAAAAGTGTCCGACGTGCAACATTCATGGGTTCTTCTAAACAAGTGGATAGCTGGCAGATGTAGCAATACCACATTCGTTACGTTTGTTACGTGTCATTCTAATGTAACCTTGTTCACCCCAACTTACACCCCAACTAGAAATAATTACAAGATAAAATCGATGAAATGTTCAATAAAAATCAATTATAATAGTTACCTGTTTTTGACGAGCCAGTAATCTTTGCCAGAATCAGTACCATAACCCACAGCGAGAAGAGCATGGTCAAGGTGGATTTGTGAGCAGAATGGCTCGTGGTAGACTAAATGAAGTAATTTGAAATGTTTTCAACGTTCACAGAAATAAATAAAACACATACCACCCTGTTTGTACAATTGAAATGAGGTGTGACTAGAATCAATGGCAACTGAAATTGGACCAATGCTAGCAACAGCTTCTTGAAGAGCACTTTCATTTTTTGATTGTATATCGGTGAAGCCAGTAACAGTAGCGCCAACAGTGGTTGCGTTGAATCGGCATCGATTATCGTCGCTTTCATATGGATATGAGTCTTCAGTGTCAATACCACCATTATACTTGATATATTGGAAGGCTTGATCGGCTTCACCACCAATACAACCCATGTTACCATGTGTACCAGAACAATCGACTAAATTTTGTTCTGAAAGTGAAACTAATTTGCCAGTTGCATTGAAGTGTTGACCTTCAAGTGAACCAGTTGATGAGAAAGCCCAACCTGAAGTACATTGACCTTGAGTTTTAACAGGAGTAACATAACCTTTATCACGCCAGTCTAAAAAAAACAATGATATTGCCGTAAAGAAGATAATTAGCTTCTATTAGTATCAATATGTACCAACAGTGTCTGGTAGTTTAACATTTACATTTCGAGTAAACTCATGACGATCTTTGTTACGCTGGACACTCATTGAAACATGGTAACCGCTCATCATTTTGGTAAATTCATGGATAGTCTTTTTTAATATAGAAAACAATTAATATTAATACTTATAAAATTTTACCAAATCAGCAAATTTATTCATTTCGAGCCAATACGTATGAACACCAAGATCAGCTTGAAGATTGTGTGTTTTTACTTTTTCAAAATTACTTTCCCATGTAATTCGACTGTCAAATACATTTTTGTAAGATTAATAAATGAAATCTAGGAGAGGAAAAAGGTTTTGCATACCGAATATCTTCTTCAGCATTAGAATAACGTTTATTATTAGCTTCTTTCCATAATTTCCAATATTGATTTAATGTGACATCGAGAGCTAATGTACAGCTAAAAGCGAGTACAAGAACGGCAAGAGCCGAAATAGACTGCATCTATATCAGGAGTTCAAAAACTGGACTTTGAGGCAATTTTGTCGTCTTTTACTTACTGTCGTTTATTATATGAAAAGAATGACCGTGCGATTTAATGTTAACTTAAAAAATGCTATTATTCACTGGGTTTATCTTTTTCTCGTGTGTTTTCTATATCATTATCTTTGATAGTGAAGCTCATTGTTATCTATTCTCTTGCATATACTCATAGCTTTGTCGCTCTTTTTTTGTCCTGCAGTTACTCAGGACGAAAAAATTGATAAATGCCTATCTTGAGAGAGAACGAGGGGGATGAAGAGCTCGTTATATACACAATTTCACTCACATTCAACAACTTAAGAGTCAGAACGTTTTTTTGCTTTCTGTGTAACGAAAATTATGATCTTCTTGACGAATTCATTTCGAGATGTCTTCACTATTTAGGGAACAATCTAAAACTCATTCATAAAGAAAAATTCATGTGTGTTAATTTTTGTGTATCTAACTAATTGTTCGAAGTTGGAACGATGCACGTATTACTCTACGATAATTACAATGACAATATAATACAATATATTGCTTTGAATTCCAATTGTATTCGTATATTCATATGAATTTGATGGGAACTGTTAATAAATAAATTAATATAAGGTCATGAGAGATATCACCAATATACGCTAAAATCTTCTTAAATAGATAATGAATAATATTCATCAGAGTTACTAAAACCAACAATAGATACTATAAGAAGCAGCCCACAAGTATTATATATTTCATCATCGCAACCTCTGTATCGTTCTGTATCATACTTTCTGATGAATTGAACAAATAGATTGCGCTGTAATTTTTTCGCTGACATCTATTTATTGCATGTCGAAATACAACGTCTCAGTAGTAAACTCAAAGTATGATAAATACACTTGATATTTCTTACATTTTATATAATATAAATTCTAGAGGGTGTGGGTGCCGGTCTCAGACATATGCTACTGACACATCTACTAACACCCACTCTCTGAGTTTAGTTATTAGGTTAGATAGGTATGATATGTGATGATCTGCGTTTAGATCCAGCCCATCACTTATGCCAATGATCCACACGATCACACCCACTTAAATTAAGAATCTTTCTTGTTGTTATATTTCATGAGAATTCGGATTATTTCCGTAAACTGTACATGTGTTATATCTATACCATCGAATATTGGGTAGATCTGTAGTCTAGAAATACCGATTTGTCTTCCGGCTCTCTGTCGTGTACAATGAAATAAGAATATTTTTTTTAATATGAATAACTCTATCTCATCGTTATTCAGGATATTCGAGTTTGATGTTAGCACCAGGAGCGTATTCTACCAGCTCAACAGTAAATGTATTCCAATTAACATTAACATTATTTCCTTTGATTCGTACACCCATTTCAACAGCATGGAGACCAGGAGGTAGAAGCACGAGTTCTACCTTAGTGTAAGGAAAGAAGATCCCTGCTCTGATTTCATTATATATGATTGAGTCATCTCGTAGGTCAAAATCATTCAGATCAGCTCCAAGGGCAAAAATTGCAGCAGTATTTGCACGGTCATTAGTATTGGAAAGAAGATGGTTCGATATGAGAACTTTATTGTTGATCATAAAACGAACATAAGCGTGACTGTCTGTATAGATCAGGCTACGAAAATGTAATCGATAAAGCAGCTGAGTCACATGCGAGAAAGCGAACATCAGATCAGAAATTCGCACGAAGGATGGTGATGACGTTGTTAAATGGAAACTTGAAATAGACTGCGACTTCGTGTAAATCTGTTTAACTAAAATCAAACCTCCATTAGTCGACAACTTTGCTGTCAATGGAATTCGAATTGGATCAGTTGTCTGCTTGGTGTTGACGCATGAAACAAGAAGACAGAATACTATTGCAATCTTTGACTACATGTCGAGGAAAAGCATACTACCAACAACGATAGAACCACGAATATGTAGTAACATGACCAATTTTTTCAATATACTCGACATATTTCTGGAGTGAGGCGACTTATTCGAAGCGAAATTATGTTTCGAAGAAACAACTTTTGGTGAGAACCAGTCTAACGTGAAAAAGAATAATTTCTCAAGGAACATATACTTTCTAAGTGGAATAAGGCTACGTAACAGAAAACGGAGGAGCACAACGAGCTGTGCTATTCTATAGTATGTTTTATTGGGTTGCACTGAAAAACAAATTAGCCTTCTCAAACTTAAATAGGATTGCGTGCGCAATACGGATCATACAAAAAGGTTTTGACAGGTGCGACGAGCTCCAAACTTTTTAAGTCGTTCATGCATTCTTACAAAACTCTTTAAAAGGTTCTTAGAACCTTAATAAATCTTTGACGGGCTTACGAAGAAAAACGCAATGTATGGAAAGATTATTCAAATTGCTTCAATCGTGCACAAATAGAAGCAACATTTTACGAAGTAATAAGAACCCAGTGATATCAGTTCAGGTATATATGTGAATTTGAGTATGCTTACGGTTGAAAGATAGGTTCACAACCAGCCGCAGACCCCACCCACACACCCAGACATTGCTGGTAATCTTATTCAGGTTTTGATTTTTAAATTTCGGAATTAGTATTTCTGCAATGCACTTGAGCTGAAATGATATCAAAATCATATAAGTCTATTCATTATCACAAATGAGAACTATATGAAAAACTGAATTTATATGACGAATGCGTTTCATTATAGGAAGTGGCTATATGCACTCCGATAGGTGTAATACGCTGATTAGCGGCCATGAAGTTGTACTAAGATTTTCTATGTGCTACAGTAAGGATGTAGACCCAGAAAAGGCTGATCGTCTCTCAGTAAAACGAGTCCCCTTTCTCCTTCAGCATTCACATCCACACTCAGTCATCGACAATTTAATTCAGATTACGTTTCTGGAAGAATGTTCATTTAATATGTCATATTCTGACCATCACGCTCAATGTAAACCGTCATCATGCTCCTATTTGATATTGACAGGAGATGACTTTATTCGAGTGATTGTTATTATGTTGGGGCATTACGGTGGTTTGCAAATGATTCTTTGATTAAATGGTCCGTTTCTGGTTAATACTGCTAATGAATTAGCGGCTCATGTGAGAAAAGGCAACATTCGAACGATGCCAGCTTAGAATAATAATAATATAAGTCGCAGAAACCATTAGACTGTAAATGATTGCTTATTTCCCTGAATCTTAATAAAATACGTACGCTGATCCTAATCTAAGCTATTTGGAACTTTATTGCAAAATAAAAATATTTCGACACCCAGCTCATATTTCAGTAAGTGTACTTCCCAGAGGTCCAACCAGACCACGTTTTCGAGGTATCTGGGCCTGTCAATGTTTTTGAAGCTAATGCAATAATGATGAAAGACTAGAAACCGGCTATACAGATAGAGCACCAGGGCTATTGCTCAATACGGGCAAGACCTATTTGTCATAGGCATAGACCACGATTCTTAGATTTGCCTCAGTCAGAGGTTCAACCAGCTGCTGACCTGTTGGCCTCTCTGAGCCTGTTAATGGCAGTGATCTGAAAATCGTGACTGATGCCTATGGCAAACAAGTCTTGCCAGCATCGAGCATGGCCCTGGTGATCTATCTGTATAGCTGGTTTCTAGTCTTTCATCATTATTGCATTAGCTTCAAAAACATCGATAGACTCACAAGCCCCGAAAACGCGGTCTGGTTGGATCTATCATACTGCCGTTCTCAGAAAATATTGTGCACATATGCTGAAAATTGTGTGAAGTGACTATCGATCAACAAGAGAAGACCTTAAAAAGTCAAAAGTCAATAGTATCAGTTGAAAAGCGATATACCAGTTGGATATGTTCATTTGTAAGGTATGTCTACTGATAAAAAACGTTGAATTGTATTAGAACGATGAAATTACATGCAATGATCGACGAGTAAGTATTGGTAACTTGAGAAGCAATGCAGAAGGACTTTGTTCTAAATCAAAAATGACAAAACGAATGCTATGTTAGCGTAGTTATTTTGACCGTTCGAAGTTGTTTATCTTTTCATTAAGCATCAAAATTTCTCGTATACGATAAGATAAGTTGCTACAAAACACGTGGACACAACAATGAGATAGAGAGAAAAGAAGTTTGCAGTTATCAAACATTGTTATTTCAGTTCGTATTTGTTGCAGTTCTCCTTTTGTTTCTTTTCAAGTTTTTGTCTATGATTTGCCAAATAGTTTCTCAGCTCCTTCTCTTCATCATTATTGCTCATACAGTCATTGATGCTAGAGCAATTCAAGAGGATACTGTTGGTCAACTAGTCGACGGTATCACCAATGAGAACGAAGAAATGTTTGCTACTGTCATCAACTATCGACATCGTTTCGAACATTCCAATAATATCAAGGCACTTCGATGGATGTTCCAACAACATATCGACGCAGAGGAAGTATATTGTGAAATATGCCATATTCTTCTACCTATAGTGAGTGAACTTTGTTTATTCTCACATTTTCATATATGATCGTTTGTGCATTAGCTTCGAATACTCATCGATGCCAATCAAACGGAGCGCATCGAAAATGTGACTCTTGAAATTTGTAACAAATTCGGTTTGGTTCTCGATGTTTGTAGTGGCGCTGTGCACGAATATAAAGTGAAGATCTCTACTATTTTTGTCCAGTTATAGTTTATTTGCTTGCACATAGGATGCCGTTCTCCAAGTCATATACCTGACGCATTTCAGTGATAAGGCACTATGTTCACTTGCTTTGAACTGTGATAGACAGACTGATTATCCTGCCTTGAATTGGACTGTTGCAATTCCTGACAAAAAGCCACCTCCACAACCGCCAAAACCTCCTTCAGTAAGTATGTACGTGTATGTGCCATAGAATAAATATGCTGAACAATATAGTATTCGTGTTCAAATCAGTGACGTTAAATATTCTCTTCTTTTTATATGAGAGAACACAGCATAACCTATTGTATCCGAATTGAGAATAATTTATCGGATATCTAGGAAGTGTCATAGCAAAAATAATTGCTCTTCTGTAAGAGATGCTACCTACCGTAGATTGTTTGAGTATCATGTAACCACTGAACNTACACTTTCTTGCGTTTTAGCCTGACTCTCCAAAACTGAAGGTACTCCAATTGGCCGATATTCACGTGGATTTTGAGTACAAGCCAGGATCTGAAGCAGATTGTCTTGAGCCATTGTGTTGTCGAAAGGGTCCACCTCGTGAGTATTTTCTGTAGACTTGTGTCAATATTTAAAAGAAGTTCACTTTCTTAAATACAGTTCCTGGCCATCCGGGTGCTGGTTTCTGGTATGATTTTTAAATCACTTGACAATATATACTATTAATTGTCTATTCCTTCAGGGGGACCAGTCTTCACTGTGACCTACCATATTGGACGGCTCAAGCCATACTTGAGTATGCCTCCAAAACAGAAGAGGTTATAGATAAAACTTTATTTATTCTATTCATTCTTTTCTACTCTAACAGATTGATTTCATCTATTACACTGGTGATACACCACCTCACAATGTGTGGAATCAATCTCGTGCTGATCAACTCTATTCAATAACTACAATCAATAATTTGTTAGCCACAACATTTCCAAATAAAATGCTGTATTCGGCCGTCGGTAACCATGAAGCAGGTACCAGTTTCGTCTCGACTTTTTTCCTTCATTCCACACTTTATGATTTATTTAGCTCCATGCAACCTCTTTCCGACACCGATTATTAAATCAGACAATATTTCATGGCTATATCAAGCATTAGCTGATAGTTGGATAAATACACTTGGTCTGCCTAATGATACGCGAGAAAGTATTCTTCGTGGTGGATTTTATACAACACTTGTACGTCCCGGTCTACGATTGATTTCTCTCAATACGAACTATTACGCATCGGATAATTATTGGTTATTTGTCAATTCGACTGATCCACTCAATCAACTTGAATGGGTAAGTTATTATATGAAGAGACAAGACGAAGTACTAACATTTACTGGCACGTTCTATAGTTCATACAATGGTTACAATATGCTGAAGACAATGGAGAAAAAGTTCATATTATTGCTCATCATCCACCACGCACATGTTTTGCAGCATTCGGCTGGAATTTCAATAGAATCGTCAATCGGTGAGACATTCGAGAACATGCGACTTCGTTTATCTGTTATATGTTAAATAGATTCGAAAATACGATCTCCGGTCAGTTTTATGGTCACACACATAGAGATGAATTCAACATGTTCTACGATGAAAATGATCGACAACGTCCTGTTTCGATGGTAAGTGCTTTGACATCATGAATAGAACTTGTATATTTAGTTTTTCGTTTTTGTTATTATACTGTAATTATAGGCTTACATAGCACCGTCGTTGACAACCGAATCATTCTTGAATCCGGGCTATCGTATTTATACAATAGATGGTGACTATCCGTCGAGCTCATATTGGGTGCTCGATCATCGTACAGTCATTATGAATTTAACTGCAACGAACCTCTACAACAGAACAATTTTGCAAGATGAATATAATGTCCGGACTGCCTATCAATTAGAGAACTTGTTTCCTGTCGATTGGGACAATTTCATTAAAAGACTAGAATATGATATTGACGGACCACTGATGAGCACAGTATACACATACTATACAAAATCGCACGCAGATGGCTCCCAATGTAATCATGTATGTCGGCGAGCGCTGATTTGTGATTTTAAGACGGCTCGTGACGACGATCCATATGCATGTGATTCAGTTCCTCCATTTGCATAATCAATATTCTTTCATGGACTAATATTTTCTAAACTTTGTCTTAATTCCACAATAGAATAAGTTCAATGATGCACTTTTGATTTAGATTACTTATAAAAAATATATAAATGAGAAACTAGATTTTTAAAAGTAATTTCTGTATAAACCTATTGAATACAAATTGATGTCATGATACTGAATTACAATCAACAAAGAATCGTATTCAGGTTATACTGTGAACAAAAGCACGGAAGGCTCGATTTTGCAGGCATGCTTCTATAACCTTTGTTTTGGATATCAAATAGTAGTATGATTGACATCGTGGTATTAGATTCTGAGATGTCGAATGTTAGATCGTTGCTTAATGCCAACATCTTGTCTTTCAGATACTTAATATTTATTGAGGGTGTGGGTAAAATCAACTATTCAAGACTCAGTGACAAGTTCGTTTAAAAACACAATATCATTTTTTATCCTCCCTTTCTATTACTTCTAAATTCTATAAACGTCAACTATATGATTCAACAATTTATTGACAATTTTAAGAGTCCATTTGGATAGTTCCTCTAAGAGTTATATTCACCATGTCTAGATTGCTGTTGAACAATTATAAGAATTAGATATCGCTCGTATTTCTTAAAATGTTCCCCGATAAAGATAATCATAAGATACAACACTCTTGAGTATCAATTAATCCATACAAGATATTATCTAAAAAAAACGTCTTATAAAAATAAAATAATGGTAAGAGCGGATGGATGGATGGATTCGCTATATTAAATATTGGAAAATATTATCAAGAGATTTTTAGCAGTAAAATCAGCATCAGAGAACTCTTGTTTAATAAAAAACAAATTTGTGATGATGCAGAAATGAATTAATGATCAATTCACCCTGTATTGTATGCGTGAAAAATCTTGTCTGTACCATCGTGTAGAGCATGCACTTTTAGTATGACCTACTCCTCCTCAACGGAATTCAGGATAGATACAGTTTCATATAGGCCACAAACTGATAGTCAGAACGAATATATATCTTTTCAGAATCCTCGTTTTTTTCATTAGGGCTCTCTAAAATCTTCAATACATAATCAGAACACTTCGGAATTCAGAGACTGCCGGTAGACAGAGTAGTGAAAACTCTCTCTGTGAATGAATCCTCAGAGTGATCGAGCGAGATTTTGAGGACATATGCACATTGTACTTGTGAGGTGTTCATGCCTACAAGTTGCTTTCTATTCAAACAATCGTTTTAACATCTTAATGCCATGAGTTGCTCGCTAAGACTTATATTATAAATGGAGCATCAACTAACTCGTCTGAATTCGAAAATAAATAGGCATAAATACATGTATATGTAAGATGCATAGTCATAGATTTAGTTTTATTTATATCTATATACCACCCGCCTTATAACTTCATTGAGAAAGCATATTAAAAGAAAGGTTGATATTTCTCAGAGAAATTAAAACTACAGCTAAATTTGAAGTTGAATTATTTTCATTAAAACATTCTCCTTTCAGCATCTTCAATGTGTACATCTGATTGTGTACGTTCTTTTCTATATGCCTTTCCTTGTAGGCTTATATCTTTCTCTCCATTCATTACGACAAAATTGCTCACACATTTGGATCGGATTTGACTTCAATTCATAACAAAAACATTTGTCCGCGCAACTCACCTTTTATTTCTGTGTTGCGGTGTGGGGATGCTGTGCGTCTCCCCCCACCCCCGCAGAGCCGCGACCCATGCTTGTCTCTGTGTACACAGTGTACTATCTTTTT